>PUFA01001291.1:0-46555 GCA_003508835.1 Eonycteris spelaea
TATCTATCATGTATCTATTTATCTTGCTGTATATCCAATGATTAAAACATGTCTTTTAATTTACCTGAAGCTTAATATATTTATGTACGCAAGGTTAGTTTTTTCTTTTAATGATATTTCTAACCATCTATCTATCTATCTATCTATCTATCTATGAATTAATTTATCTTTCAACTTGCCACATATGTTTTTACCTAGCTCTTTAAATGTCTCTCTTTATTTATTTTCATGTATCTTTATCTTCAGTTTATCTATGTATATATTTATCTATAACTGTAAATCTGTCTATGGCAATCAATGTATTCACAATGTATCCACAATGTATCTCTCTATAGTACAATGTTTTAAAATTATACTGATTGATTAATGTATGTACAGATGTTAGTTTTTATATTAGATCTCAATGAATATTCATTTAATATTTATTTACTTATTTTTCTATTTCCCTATATTTCTATTTATTTAATGTTTCTAATGATTTATTTCTGTATATTTTGTATGTCATTATTTATCTATCTCAATTTATCTTTTTCTCTATCTATTTATATATTATATATTGTTTTTAAATTTTTTATATTTCTATTTTTTATTCATATAATTTTTGTTTTTTTCTAATAATTATATATATAGTTATTTTCAGTTTAACTCTTCTAGTATTTTATTTCTTTCCATTTAAACAATCTCTCTTTGACTTTATGTATGTCTACATCATTATGAATCAAAGTATTTATCTATCTATTTATCTATCTACTTACATGTCTATGTACCTACTTATTTTTCATTAAGATATGATATCTACCTGATTTTGAATTTCACTATATTTCTATTTGTTAAAGGTTGATAATTTTTCTGTTATCTATTATTTTTATGGGAAAATGATCAATGTATCTACATTTAGAGTACATTTATCAATTGACATATTTATTTATCTATTAATATACTGATCTATGTATTAATTTATGTATTTATCTATTTGTTTACCTATCAATCAATCTATCTATTTTTTAGTTATATATTTATTATTGTAGCTAATTTCTTAGTATGTATCTACTTATCTTTTTATCTATGTATGTATCTATTGATCTAGTATTTACCTAATTATCTATCATAAAATATTCCATAATTTTATGATCTATATACATTTCAAAGAATGGATCTGTTTTTCTGTCTTATTATCTATACTGAATTTCATTTGGCTATAAAACTATATAACTATCTACTATATCTATCTCTTATTTATTTATCTATCTATTAATTTAAACATCTATTGATTTTTAATCTATCTTCATATTTACTTACTTAACCATCTATTGATAGACATATAGAAAAATAGGTAGATTAATGGTTAGAAATATAAATGAATAGATGTTAGAGAAAAATAGAAAAATAGACAATAGATAAAATACTAAATGATAAATATATACATGATAGATAGTTAGAAAGATAGGTAGAAACACAGATGGAAAGATAGATTAATGATTTGATGGATAATGAATAGATGGATAGATAAATGACAGATACATGCATAGAAAGACAGACATACACAAATAGAAAGATGGCACTATAGATGATAGATGGACAGATAGATAGAAAGATAGATAGATGGATAGAAAGATAGTTAGCTTCCTAAACAGAGACAGTGAAACATAAATGACAGGTGGGTGGAGGGATGAATAGTTAGATCGATAGATAAATAGATAGAAAGATACATAGATATATACATTGATAGAAAGATAAAGATGATAAATAAAAAGATAGATAAATAGATGAGTAATTAAACAGGTGATAGAAAACTAAATAGATTATACATAGATACATAAATAGAATGATAGGTAGACAGATAGAAAGATAGATAGATAGAAAATACACTGAAAGCGAGAGAGAGATTATGATAGAAGATACACTAAAAATGAATGATTGGATAGATGACAAATAAATACATAAAAAGACAGATATATACATGGCTATATACTAACGTTAGATTGATTGATAAGATCATAAATAGAGAGTTGATAGATTCATAGATATTGAATACAGCAATAATAAATAAAACAGTAGATATATTGATAATTAGTTAATGATAAATAGAAAGATATATAATAGACAGAAAATAGATGATAAATAGCTGGATACACATATACATATATACATAGATAAATGAATAAACTGAGAAAGGTATAGAGAACTAAATAAATAGATAGATGATATAGATAGATAGATAGATAGATAGGTAGATAGATAGATGGAAAGATGGAATTCAAATAAATTGTAAGAAGCGTAGATGAAAGAACGATCAATAATTCAAAATATACAATGATAATTAGATATATTAAGAGAAAGATTAATACAAATACATACAGAAGTTAGATAGATAGATAAATACCTAGAGAGATACATAGTTTGATATATCATGGTTAAATGGATTGATGGATGGGTGGAAAGATATATAAAATGATAGATAGATAGATAGATAGATAGATAGATAGATAGATAGAACATAAATAGATAAATAGTGACATCAAAGTTTTATAAATAAATGTGAGACAAATTGACACATAGATTAATAGATATTTTAATACATAAACAATTAGATAGTTATTAACAAACCTTGCAGTTTTACATGATTACTAAATCATTAGGTAGGTTAAAAATATTTTTTTCAAAAGATATATTGTTGACTATGTAGATAGATTGTGATGGATAGATAAATTGATAAAATAGATAAATAGATGATAAATAGATAGATAGACAAATAAAAAGATTGATAGCTGGGTGGATAGAATCATTTGATAGATGATAAATAGATAAAAATATAGATAAATGAGAGAATTGATGCATGCATGTATGGATGAATAGTATGATACATAGATATATTAGATAGATGATAAATAGATAGATGATAGATTGATAGATAAAAATTAGAGGGATAGATAGGTTGGATGGATGGTGGATGGATAAAGAGATGACAGATAAATACATGGTTAGATAGATATCTAGCTAGATATGTATATATATGTTAAAGAGTAACATCAACACATAGATAGATAGATAGATAGATAGATAGATAGATAAAAAAATCGATATCTAGACATATTAATTGATAGGTAAATTATAAAGAATTGTGCTATAAAAAGTTTCATGGTTGAATACATATATATAGAATTGAATACATACATAGAGAGTATAAAACAAATATTTTTATATAGATAGATGATACATACATAGTTTCATGCATGTATAGATACATCGATACATAAGGAGATACATAGATACATACATAGATAGAGAAACAGACATTCAAACAAAGAAACAAATCAAATTTCATATAAAGAGATATATCTATAATTCAATAAATTAAAAAACATTTGTTTATAAATAGATTACATATATAGAAAGATGTTTACATAGATCAATAGATGATAGACAGATAGTAGAATAATGATAATAGATACATAGGTAGTAGAGAAAAAATGTATAGTTAAATTAAAAGATAGGCTATAGATAAATGGATAAATATGAGATAAATATGAGATAGATGATAGATGATAGATTGATAGATAGGTAGGTAGACAGACAGACACTGATGAATGGAAGAATAGATTACAGAAAAAGAACACACAGTCTCACATAAATATACACAAAGTGACAGATGGAAGAAAACACAAAAACAGATATATACAAAATGATGCATATATTGATTGATATAAAAAGAGATGATGGGCCAGATAGAGATATACCTATCTATAGGGAAAAAATATATAAGTAGAAGATTGAAAAATTGTGATATTTATATATAGTTAAACACAAAACAGCTACATTGTTAGATATATAAAGAGGCATAT
The DNA here is from genome assembly GCA_003508835.1 of Eonycteris spelaea. Classification (NCBI taxonomy): domain Eukaryota; kingdom Metazoa; phylum Chordata; class Mammalia; order Chiroptera; family Pteropodidae; genus Eonycteris; species Eonycteris spelaea. The sequence goes on from PUFA01001291.1 coordinate 3,843, forward strand.
AAATAAAACATAGAAAGCTTATAGATAAAAATAGATAGATAAATAGATAAATAGTATATAGATATGAGATAGATACATAGATAGATATTGAGAGATATATATATTTAAATAAACAGATAAATAGAGAGAAGGAAGCCAAATAAATAGTAAGATACAAAGATAAAAATGACCAGTGATTGAGAAATATATTAATAATTTGATATATAAAAAGATAGATTAATAAAGATACATAAAGAAGTTAAATAGATAGACAAATGTATAAATAGATGATGATTGGATAGATGGATTGTGGATAGAATGATAAAGAGAATACAGAGATGATAGATAAATAGAAAGATATATAAAAAGATAGATAGTCTGATATGTGATAATAAAGATATGGAAAGAACACAACTAATAAAATGCATAGACAAAAAACAAAAAAAATTAAAATATTTATAATTGATAATTTAATATTATTATGAGATAGATTAATAAAGATACATTCAGAATTTAGATAGATATATACATATTTGGATAGATGGTTGGATGGATGGATGGATGGATGCATGGGTGGGTGAATAAAATGATGAATAGATATTATATAGATAGATAAATAGATGATAGATATAAAGATAGATAGATAGATAGATAGATAGATAGATAGATAGATAGATGATAGATAGATAGATAGATAGATAGATAGATAGATAGATAGATAGGTAGATAGAAAGAATGATAGATATAAATAGAAAAATAGATAATGGGTAAATAGATGGATGAATGAATGGATAAATGGAAGGATGGATGTATGAATAGATGTATAGAGGGATGGATAGGTGGATCGATAAATAAATGATTGGGAAAATGTATGGATGGTTGGATTAATAAATAGAATGACAATTAATAGAGTATCTAAATATACAAAATAGATGATTGGTAGATAGATAAATATAGATAGATAGTATAGGGGTTAAATAAATGGATTATAATATAGACCTTTAAAGAGATATATGGAGGAAGAATAAACACATATATGAATGAATAGAAACATAGATGAATACGTGTAAGAGAGAATGATGGATAGATAAAAAGATATTAGAGAAATATATAAATAGACAAACAGATGGTTTTATATAGAGATAGATAAATGAATAAATACATAAAGATATTTAAAAAATTAATAGATAGAAAGATAAATGAATAGATCTATAGACAGAAAGATAAAGAAATGAATAATTGATAGAGATATACAGGTATAATTTAAAAATATAGATACATTATTAAATAGATATATAAGAGATAGATGGTAGAAAAGATATGTAGTAAGATAAATGAGACTGGATCAGTGTGTTAAAATATGACAATGATAATTTGATAAATTGAAATATAGATAAATATATAGAGAAATAATACATTAAAATATAGATAGATGATATATTGATAGCTACACAAATAAATAAATACATAGATATATAAAAAGATTTAAATATAGATAGATTGATGATCAATAAATAGATTATTAAAAAATAATAGACAGAATGGTATGGATATTTAGCTATATAGAAAATTAGAGAGATATTTATTAAATAAAACTTATATTTTTACATGATCAATCAACCATTAAGTTAGTTAAAATATTATTTTAGAAAGAAGATTATTGAATTGATAGATAGTTCATTATAAATAGATAAATTGATATAGATACTTGAATAACTAGATAAATAGATATTAGAGAGACAGATAGACAGGTAGATAATAAATGGCTACAAAAATAGATGAATATATGTTAGTAAGAGAGATAGATAAATAGATACATAGATGATAGATACATAGGTTAATGATATAGAGACAGAAGATGTGTAGAAAATGGTTAAGTATATAGGATAGACAGATAAATAGACAGAGAGAGTAAATAGATGAAGGAATGAACAAATAAATAGAGTTCTAGACAAAAAATAGATAAGTAGATGATGATAGAAAGTTAAACAATAAATATATAGATAGAAAGATATGCAGAATAATAAATAATAGAAAATAGAGTAATATATAGAGATAGAGATTGATAGATCAGTGATTTATAAATAATACGGATAACATTTAATATTAAGAGATAGATTAATAAAGATACAAAGTAATATTAGATAGAATGATGATAGATAAATACGGAAATACCTATAAGATAGATAAATAGATAGACAGATAGCTAGATGATAGATAGATAGAAAGATAGATAAATCAGTAGATAAATAAACAGATGGATTAATAAATGGATAGAGATATAGACACTTAAAGAGATAGATGACAGGTAAATAGATAGACACATAAAGAGATAGAAAAATAGATGAAAGAAGGGATGGATAGATGGATGCATGAATGGATTGATAGTTGATAGATAAATGATAGAAAAATAGATGATAGATAGATGAATGTAACTCAAATAAATTGTAAGATACATAAACAGAGAGAGCAAAGAGTGATTTACAAATATAAGTTGATACATGAAGAACAGATTAATAAAGATACATAAGCTAGATTTAACATAAAAAGTAGATAGCTATGTAAATTAAAATAAATATTAACAGATAATAGAAAAATTTACAAAACAAATGAAAAGCAAATGATATTAGATAGATAGACATATCTATGGCTATTTAAATTTAAAATTGTCTTTGTTATAAATAAGTACATAGAAGGATTAATAGGTATTAGATATATGGAAATAAGACAGATAGATGATAGGTATACTCTATATTGTAAATGGTAGATAGATAAATAGATAGAAAGATAAATAGATGATAGACAAATCGGTAGATTGATAGAAATAGATAAACAAACAAACAAACATGTAAATGGCAAGATAAAGAAATATATTTGTTAGAGAGAAAGATAGATGATAGATTGATAGATAGATAGATACATGATAGATAGATAATTAGATAGATGATAGATACACAAATATAAAGTTAAAGCAATAGTAGTTGATAGATATATTGATAAATAGATACATAAATAAATAAGTTAATAAATATAGATATGAATGGAATGATAAATTGCAGTAACTGAATTTATAGAAAGGTACATATGTGTTAGATTTGTAGATAAGTTATAGATAAATAAAAGGTAGATTTATTATAGATCAGTAAAAATTAAATAAGTATATATGTTGAAATAAATGATTATAAAAAGATATACATAAGATACACAAAGACAAAATCAAATATTATATAAATAAATATACCTATCATTAGGTAAATTTAAAAAAGGTTTCCTTGTAAATAAATACTTACTAGGATAATTGGGTATAACGAAATGATAGATATATAGGTTAATACATAAATAAAAAAATAAAAAATAGACTGTGTAGAAAGATAGATTGACAGATTGATAGACAGACAAATAGAGAAAAAGATAGATGGAGCATAAATAAATAGCAAAATACATACCCAAAGAAAACAATCATTGATTTATAAATATATAATAATAATTTGTTATGATAAAACATACAGTATTATAGCTATATGTAGGATATAGATACATAGATAAATAAATAGATAGATAAATAAATAATTTATAGATAATTGATGGATGGATGGATGGATGGATATAATGATAGAAATTTTAGAAAGATAGAAAAATGAGAAATAGATATAGAGAAAATAGATAAAAAATAAAAAGTGGAATAAATATATGGATAGAGATATAGACAGAGAAATAGACTGATAGATGATAGATGAATGAACAGAAACATGGGTGAATAGATATTATACATTGAGAAAGATAGATAAACAGTGAAATAGACACATATATAAAAAATAAATACATAATTGAATGATAGATGATAGGTAGATACATAATAGATGTATAAATAGAGTTAGATACATAAAGAGATTGAGAGTTGTCAGAGACATAGATAGATAAGTAGATATTTAATAAAAATAGAAACAGAAAGAGAGAGAGATAGAGAGATACATAGATAAATAGAAAGATAGATATAAAGGAAGGATGGATGGATAAATAGTTGGAAGATGAATGGGTGGATAGATTGATTAAGGAATAGACAAGTAATAAATATATATGGAAAAATAGATTATTTATAGAATGGTAGATATATAGATAGATTGATAAGTGATACATACAAAAATATATGTATATATACATATATAGATAAATAGATGATAGAAAGTGAGATAGAAAGATAGATAATTAGATAGATTCAGAGATAGATAAATATGAGACAGATTGATGAGTAGATAAAAATATAGAACCTTATTTAGATCTATAAAAAATAGAGAAAATTTATCAAATAATATCTTTCTAACATCAATAATCAGGGAATTTTAAAATATGGTTTTGAGAAATACATTGTCTAGTTGATAGATCATCATAGATAGATAAATTGATATAATTAGATAAATAGGTAAATAGACGATAGGATCATAAAATAGATAACTAAATGAATAGATAAATAAAAAACCATAAATAGATTATAAATAAAAGGTAAGATAGGCGATAGATAGATAATTAGATAATGGATAGATATGTAGAAGAAATATAAATAGATAGATAAATAGATAGATAGATAGATAGACAGATAGATAGATGGATGGATATAGATGGATACATAGATAGATGATAAATAACTAAAGAGATTTTTAGAAAAATAAAGAGATGAAGAAATTCTCAAATAAATAGATAAAGACAGAACACAAATTGTAAGATACATAAACAAAAAAGAACTTCAGTGATTAAAATTATATAATAATAATTTGATATATTAAGGGATAGATTATTAAAGACAGATACAGATGTTAGATATATAGTTATATGGATAGGTAGATGATAGAAGGACGGATTGATGGATGGATACAATGAAAAATAGTTTACATAAAGAGATTAATAGGTATATAGATAGATACATAGATAAATATATTAAAATAACATAGATGATGAATGAAAGGATGGATTGCAGAAAAGGAAGGGACAGTAAAACTTACACGAAGACAGACAGAGGTATAGATACATAAAAAGATGCATATATTGATAGATAAAAAGAGATGACGCGCCAAATAAAGGATACACCTATCGTTACGCAGAAAAAGTATAAAGCGAATAAAGCGAGATTGATCATTAAAGACATGGAAAATAGAAACATTGATAGACAGTTAAATACATAGTTATATACATAGATATATCTATTGTTATGTAAAATTTTTAAAGTCTGGGTTATAAATACACACATAGTAGGAAAAAAAGTTTTCAGATAGATTGAGATTAGATAGATAAGTAGATAGCAGATAGATAGACTAATAGGTCAATAGATAAATTAATAGAAAGTTAGATAATTATGTAATGGATTGATAAACTGATTAAAAATACATAGACAATTTGAATAATATTTATACATAGACAAATCGAATAATATTTATTAAATATAATTAACAACGTTTAAATGACAATCATTAGGTAAGACTTACACGAGGTCAGACAGATAAATCGAAAGACTTACAAAACAAAAGAGAAAATCAAATGATATTTCAATTAATATATATAGCGTTAGTTAAATTGAAATATAGTCTTGGTTATAAATAAATACATAGAAAATTACATAGATGTTAGATAAATGAATAGTTGATAGATAAATATAGATAAAAATAGATAAGTATACAGATTTAAATGGATATTGATTAATAAACATACATACAAAACAGGAAGGAAAATCAAACATTATTAAATAAATAAATCTATCATTTGGTAAATTTAATAGAGGTCTTGGTTATAAATAAACATTTACTAGGATAAATCAATGTTACCTAGATAGAAAAATTATAGATGATAGATAGATGATATATAGAAAGACAAATAGATAGATAGTTAGGTAGATATATAAATAGAGATATTGAGATATAGATAGATAGAGAGATAGAGAGATAGATAGATAGATAGATAGGTAGAAAAATGAATAAATGGATATAGATATAAACAGATTGATGTATAAATGGCAGATAAATCAATGAATAGAAACATGAATGAATAGATATTGAATAGATTGTTAGACAGATAGCTATATGTATAGATTAATAGATACATAAATTCATAGATAGATGATATATAGATCAATGAATAAAAATAAATGAATAGATTTTTGATAGATAGATAGAGAGAGAAAGATAGAACATAAATAGTAAGATACCTAGCCAAAGAGAACAATTAGTAATTTATAAATACACAGTAGTAATTTGTTATATTAATATAAATATTAATATAGATACATAAAAGATATATATGGGTGGATAGATAAACAGATAATTGATGGAAGCATTGATGACAGAAAGGATGTATACAGATATTTTAGAAAGACATATAGATAAATATATAAATAGGTAAGTGAGAGATAGATACATAGGAAGGTAGAGACTAAAAAAAGTGGGATGGATATATAAATAGAGATATAGAGACATAAATAGGGAAAAAGAAAAATTGAAAGATAATTCTATAGACAGGAAGAACACAAATAAATAGTAAGACACATAGAGCTCACAATAATTCAGACGTATATAAGGGTAGTTTGATATAGTAAATATATATAATAAAAATATATACATAAGTTAGATACATAAATTGATATATAGAAAGGGAGATAGAAAGATAGATAAATAGAAAGAAGATAGATACATAGACTGAAGTAGATATTGATACATAGACAGACATAAAAACACAAACAGAAAATCAAATAATAAATGGATAAATAGCTCTATTGTTAGTTAAATTTAAAAAGTCTGTTACAAATAAATACATAGAATGATTCATAGGCGTTGATATATAGAGAAATAATAGATAGATACATAGTTAATACATAGAAGGATTCAAATAAATAAATAAATAGGTACATAAATAGCTAGAATGATTAATAGATATAGATAGATATCGATAGATATATAAATAATTAGGAGGATGAATGGATAGATACTGGTAAGTTGATAGATGATAAACAGATAGATAGATAGATACATATATACATAGATAGATAGATAAAAAGATAGATGATAGGAAGTTATATGGATAAATTGAAGGATGATTTCAAAAGAATGGATGGAAAATAAGACTTACATAAGGAAATACAGAGGGTAAGATCTACAAACAGACAGATAAATAAATGCATTAAAAAATGCATGTATTTATGGATAGATAGATAAAAAACTGGCTAATGAAATATAAATGTATTTTTAGAAAGAAAGAGATATAAATAAAAAAGCGAGGTCAATCATTAAATAAACAAAACATGGTAATATTATAGGTATTTAAATACATAATAGTTACATTGCTAGATAGATAAATAGAATATAGATAGATAGAGATAAGATAATAGATGGAAAATAGATATATAGATTGATATAGATATGGATAGACATATAAAACAATGAGAAAATTAAAAGATACATAGAAAAATAGATGTATCATTATGTAAAATTAATAAAAGTCTTGGTGAAAAGAAATACATAGTAGGATAAATAGGTGTTAGATAAAGTTTTGATAGATGCTAAAACATACATAGATAAATAGATAGATACAGAGAGATATTACATAGACATATTGATGGATAGATAATAGATAATAGATAGTTAAATATTTAATTACATAGACAATTGGACAAATATTTATTAAATAAAACTAAAATATTTTACATGATTGTCAATCATTAGGTAATTTTTAAAGTATTGTTTTACAAAGATGCATTATAGAATTTATAGAATATAATAGATAAATAAATTGATATATTTAAATAGAAAAATAGAGGATAGATAAATTGACAGAGAGATAGATGATAGATAAGTAGATAGATAAATAGATTGAGATGCAAGGATGTATTGAAATAAAATTTGCAGAGAATAAACAGACAGTAAGACCAACATGACGACGATAGAGATGCAGATCAAGAAACAGACAGAGATAGATGAGATATAAAATAATAAATAAATATTTAGAAAGCTATATAGACAGATAAAAAGTGGAAACTAAAATAAATAGTAAGATAGACAAATAGAAAGATCAGTGATTTAGAAATATATCATGATTATTTAATATAGTAAGAAAAAGATTTTTAAAATACATATAGAAGTTAGATGATATATAGGTAGATAGATATATAGGTAGATATATAGATAAACATGTAAATAAATTAATAGATACATAAATACATAGAAAGATAGAAATAGATGACATACAGAAAAATATATCTAAAATTTAAGAAGATTATTTTTGGAAAAAAAAGAAAAATATTACCATAGTTAAGTGGATATAATGATCTGCAGATAGGTATAATTTACATCAATTAATCACTAGATGGATGGACAAGTGAATTAATAAATAGAACATAAATGGATAGGAAGATAGATTATAGAAATATAGAAATATAGATAGATAGATAGATAGATAGATAGATAGATAGATAGATAGATAGATATAGATAAATAAAAAGATGATAATTGTATAGAAAGATAGATAAATAGATGTTAAGTAGATAGATAGCTAGATACATACATACATACAAACATACATACATAAATACATACATACAAACATACATACATAAATAGAAATATAGATATATACATAGACAATAGACACATAGAACATAGATGAAGGATGGATGAATGGATAAATGGATGGATGGATGGATGGATGGATGGGATGGATGGATGGATGGATGGATGGATGGATGCTGGAGCCAGCCGGCTAAAGTCGAATAGCACCTGAAAGAGGGGGTGAAGCCTAAGAAAAAAGAAGAAGACAGAAAGAACTTTGGGAAGGCATACAGTCACTGCTGCAGCCTCAAGTTTATTTAGCATAGCTCTTATATTTCTTTTTGAATACAATAGCAAAGCACAGAGTACAATACCATAGGAATGGTGGCATTTACATAAATTCCTATACATCCTTCCCTCAGGGCACAAACATCCTTGCTTTCTGGGCTGTAAAACATTCCACTATCTTAAAAGGATTACTTTAGGAGGCTCCCCAGGGTCAGTAACGTAAAACTTAACATCCTGCTTCCGAGAACCATTGTTTAGCAAACTCAGCAGCTGCTTTATGGCTATCAGCTACGTGACTTCTTCAGTGTCTCATAATGGCTCCCAACAGATGGATGGATGAATGGATGGATGAATGGATGGATAGATGGATGGATGGATGGATGAAGAAATAAATGTATTGATGATATGCGTAAACTAATAAATCAATGATAGATAATTATGAGATAAAGATATTTTTAAATACATAGACATTTACACCAACATTCATTAAATAAAATGAACATTTTTACATGACTTTCCAAACATTAGGTAAGTTAAAAATATTATTTTAGAGAGATAAATTGTTGAAAAAATAGATCGTTATAGATAAATTGATATAGATAGGTAAATAAATAGATGACAGAGTGTTAGATAAATAGATGATAGAATGAGAGATAGATTGTAGATAAGGAAGGAATAGATAGATTATAAAAGAGACAAACAAAAATATCAAAAAGAAATTCAATGTTTTATAGATTAATTACCAATACTTAGTTAATTTTCAAAACAGTATTGGTTATAGAGAGATATAAAGGAGGATAAATAGATATTAGGTATATATAAAAAATGTGTGCTTAGATGTGAGATAGAGAAATATGTACATGGATCGATGACAGATGACTGATAAATAATACATAGATAAATAGATAAATTATATAAGAATAGATAAATGGATAGGTAAATTGATTAGATGATAGCTAAATAAAAAGATGATAGATAGATGATAAATAAATAGATAAAATGATATATTGATGATAGATACATAGGTTAAAAATATATAGGCAGTTGGACAGAGATATAAAGTTATAGATAAATATAATATTTATATAGATTAAGCATATAGTAGATAACTATATAGTTTCATACTCAAACAGATATAAATTGCAATACACAAAAATTTCATTCTTTATAAATGGCATAGATTGCTCTAGGATACATAAGATAAATTAATGATAAAAAATATATACATAAATAGAATAATAACTAGATCAATAGAAATAAATTTATGGATAGAATAAATAAGTGATAGATGATTAAATAAATAAATATAGAGAGACATATACATAGATGATCAGAAAGCTAGATAAATACTAGGATATGCATAGGTAAGTAAATTAGATAAATATATAGATACATGTATATATATAGAAATATGATAGAAAGTAGAGAAAATATAGAAAGATGACAAATAGGTAGGTAGATAGGTAGATATACAGATAAATAGATATATAGTAAATAGATACACAGATAAAAATAAAAATTGATAGATATATAGATATATAGACTGATGGATCGAGAATTAGATAAATAAAATAGTAATATTGTATATATAAATAGATGTTAAATAGATATATGACAGAGGGATAGATATGTAGGTTAGATGTAAAAAAGATAGAGAGGTAGATATGTAAATAGAGAATTAGATAGTTACAAAAACTAACATTCTTACATAAACATATCAATAGGTAAAGATTGTGTTATAGAAATATACATTTGTAGAATAGATATATAAAAGTTATAGATAAATATAGATAGATAAGGGTAGATTTATATAGATAGATTGCTATAGAAAAATAGATGAATAGATACATAAATAGATAGCTAGAAAGATGGATGGAATGGATGGATAGAAGATAAATACATACATACATACATACATACATACATACATACATACATAGTTACATAGATACATAGATATATAGAAAGATAGACAAAAATGAACAGTAGATGAATGTGCAAACATTAAGACGAATGTACAAACAGACAATCACAGAGACAGACACACAGAGAGACGCATATAAACAAACAGACAGATAAATATACACAAAATAGATACATATATTGATTGGTAAAACATTAAATGATGAACAAATCAGAGATATATCGAACTTTAGGCAAAAGAGATATTTAAATTAGGTAGAGAAGTCAACTGTTAAATAAATAGAAAATGGAAGGATGGATAGATAGTTAAATACATAATAGATATATAGATAGATTCATAGATGGATACATAGTACACAGATATAGATAGATAGATGTTAGTGAGAAACAGGTAAATAGAAAATATAAAAAATATATATACAGATAACAGACACATTAAATTAATAGTTATAGTTAGATAAATATATGTATAGATCGCTAGATAGGCAGACATAGGACCAAGAAAATCAAACATTTATATACATAGATATATGTATTATTATATAGATACGTATAGATAGGTATATATAGAGAAGTATCTAGATAGACATATTATAGATAGATGATAGATATTAAATTAAGTGATATTAATAAGTATATTATATTAATTTACATACAATAGAAAAAAGAAAATCAGAATTACTAGATAATATATGTATCACTAGGTAAAAAGATTAATAGTTTTGGCTATAGATATAACATAAAAGAATAGTTTTTAAAAAATATATAAATTACATAGATGATAAAATGACAGGTATGGCTAAACAATAAAAAAAATATTTATCAAAGATGGATATATAACAGATAGATAAATAAATACTACAATACACTTGTTAGATTGATAATATTTTAGATACGTAGTTTGATAATTAAATAAAATATATATCTGCCGCTTAGACAAAAGATAGAATCCATAATTAAGAAAATTAAGATCCTGGGAGGTTAAATAGTAAAATGTATAGTATATATAGAGAGATAAATAGAAAAATAGAATGACAAATGATAGATAGTTACATGATCGATATATGAAATAATAGATTTAATCAATATATAAATAATAAAATATACATATATAGATTGTGTTAAAATTAATATATAAAATAAAATATCAGAAAGAGAAAAAATAGATAAATAAATATACATATATCTAGATTGATAAATAAGTAGATAGATAAATAGATAAATAGATGAATAGATAAATAGGAAGATATATTAATTTACTGTTTGTTATATACAGATTAGATATATAAAGATACATAGATAGAGAATTTGACAGATAGACATAAACACAGAAAGTGAAATTGAAATATTATTTGGATAAATATCTATCATGTGGTTAACTGAAAAAGTGTTTTGGTTAAAATAATAATATATAGTAGGTTAGTTGACCTTACATAGATTGATAGATTAATACATAGATCGATAAAAATATAGATAAAATAGATCGACATATAAAAAGTAGGATAAAAGAGACACAAAGACTAATGAAATATTTAGATAATACATTATGATAATTTGATATTTAAGAGATAGATTAAAAAACATATATACAGAAATTTGAAAGATATATATAGTGATAGGTAAATAGACATATGCCATACATAAAGAGATAGATAAATTAAAAAGATGATGAATGGACAGTAGATGGATTGATAAATGGAACATAAAAAGAACATAGACAGATAAATATGAATTAAATCAATATATATTAAATTGATAGAACATATTTAGATTAACTTAGACATTTAAATAGATATTTACAAAATATAAATAATTTTTACCTGATTAGTTAATCATTTAAGCAAGTTAAAAGTTGTTTTGGAGAGAACACATTTTCAGACAATAGTTCATTACAAGTAGAAAATTGATACAGTTAAATAAATATAGATAATGACAGATAGACATAGATATAGATAAATAGATAAATGTCTCAAAATAGATGGAGAGAAGCCAGATGGACAGATAGACAGATAGATGATAAATAGATACAAAGATAAACATATAAATAAATGGATAGATTAAAAATACATGGAAAGATAGTTATTATATAGAAAGATAAGACTATATATATGGTAATTAGAATGACAGATATATGTAGATGATAGATGAGATAGATTGACAAATTACTAGATAAATACTTAGTATAGAGACAAATAGACACACATCGTTAATAAAACTAATGATTTTAGGTGACTTTTTAATCATTAGTGGTATGGTAAATGATATTATTTTAGAGAGATACTTGTTTTGAATCAATAAATAGTATGTTACAGGTATATAAATGACATAGATAGATAAATAGTCACATACATGACAGATAGATAAATAGATAAAAGGATGGAAAGAAGGATGAATAGATGTTAAGTAGGAAAGTTAGATAGAATAAAGATAAATAAAATAACGATGGAAAGAAAAAATTGGTAGATGCATAAATAAATAGATGGATAGTGACAAATAAAAGGATTGGTAAATACTTAGAAAGACAGAGAGTTAAATGATAGATAAAAGAGATAATATATACATAAATAGTTAGGAACATAATAGATATATAGGAAAAAGTTTTGGAAGATAAATGAATAGATGTTAAATTGATCAAAAGATATTAGATAGATAGATAGATGATAGATAGATGATAGATACATACATAATAGATAGATTGATGGATAGATGATATAGATAGATAAATATTAAAATTAAAAAACAAATAAATAATAAGATACATAAACAACAATATTATATAGAAATAATAAAGATAATTTGATAAATTAGGAAATAAATTAATAAAAATATATACAGTAGTTAGATAGAAAATAGATGGATAGATGATAGATAGAAAGTTTAGTGATGGATGAAAGGATGGTTAATAAGAATAAAAAAGAAACAGATTGGATAGGGAAATAAATAGATAATAAAATACATACATAGATAAATATGACATAAATTTAAAGTGAGGTTAATATGTAGCTAGATATTTAGATTATAAATAATATACAATATTAATTAAATAAAACCAATATTTAAATAGACATATCAATTATATATAAAGTAAATAGGTAGATGATAGATAAAAAACAAATATATAGAAATATAAGTATATTCATACATAAATAAATAAAAAGATAGAAACATAGATATATTAATAGATAGATAAATAGTTGAAATTATAGATGATAATAGAAATATAGATATATAAAATATGAAAAAATATTTATAGATTAATAGTTAGAAATTTAGATATATAGCCAATTTGACATGTATTTATTAAATATTGTTGTAGAGAATATTTTGTTGACTTGACAGATAGATTGTAATAAATAGAACTTATTGAGATAGATGAATAAATAGATAATGATAGTATATCAAACATAGATGATATATAGTAGAAAATAGATGAATAGAAGAAACATAGATAAAGAGATAGAAGGATGATTAATGGATATAGATATATAATAGTAGATAGATGATAGATAGATAAGTAGAGGGATGATTAAATAAATGAATAATAGATAGATGGAACACAAACTATAAGTACGATAATAAACAAAACGAATGACCAGTGATTAAAAATATTATAATGAATCTCTAAGAAAAAAATTATATATACACACAAAAGTTAGAGGCAGAGATAGATAGATACATAAAAATTGATAGCTTCATAAATATATAGAAAGGTAGTAAAAAGATAATAGAATGATAGATAATAGAGAGAATAGATAGATAGAGAAATAGTAAACAAATAGATAGAAGAATATATTAATGGATGGACAAATGGATGGCTGGATGGCTGCACTGAAGGTTTACAGAGATGACAGAATAATAGAGAGAAAGATAGATCATACATGGAATGATATATAAAAAACAGATTGATAGATTGATAAAAAATAGGAAGATAAACAATGGAAATATACACAGATTAAGAAGACACAGGTGATAGAAAGAAATATGGAATTGAATAAATATTAACATACATAGACAAAAGAACATTCAGTAATAGATTTAATACATTGGAACTTGTTTAGGTTTATAAAGAATAAGACAAATATAATAAAACAAACATTATTTACATGATTATCAATAATTAAGTTAGTTTAAAATACTGTTTTGGAGAGATACATTGTGTCTCATCTATAGATTGATATATAGATTAATAAAATGATATAGATTGAGATATAAAATAGGTAAAGAGATGATAGATAAATAAGTAGAGTGATGAAATAAATATAAACAATTAAAGAGATAGAAATATATATATAATATATATTATAGATAATATATAATATAGATAATACATAAATAGACATATAGATATGTAAATATATAGATGATAGATCAATAAATAGATATATGATGAAGAAATGGAGGGCAAATAATTTGGACAATACATAGACAAAAGAACAATCAGTGATATAGAAAAAATACTGTGACAATTGTATATATTAAGACATAGATTACTAATGATACACAGAAGTTACATAGGTTATAGATAGATAATAAGTACATACATAGATGGATGGATAGATAGATAAATAGATAGATAGATAGATAGATAGATAGATAGATAGATCGATAGATAGACAGACAAAAAAAATAGATGATAGATGTGGATAGATGAATGGATTATTGATAAATAAATGATTGGATAATGATTGAATAAGTAGATAGATACATAATTAGATACATGATAGAAAAAACAAAACATGGGTAGATTGATGGAAGAAGAGAATAGAAACATAGTTAAGAGAAAAAATAGGTAAATAAATGATAGATAAATAGATGATGAATGTTGGTTGGATGGATAAATATATGAGTAATAGTTTGATATAAAGATAAATATTAAATACATAAAATAATAGATAGCTATATTTTAAATACATTAACAATTAATATATTAAATAAATAAATATTTTTTGTATGATTATCAGTCATCACATAAGTTTAAAATATTTTGTAGAGATAACATTTGTGAATTGAGAGATTGTAATAGATAAATAATTTATACAGAGTAAATAAATAGATAGTGGTAATACATCAATACTTAAATATATCAATATATAAATAGATAAATAGCTAAGAAGATAGTTGTGTAGATGGTAGAGATAAACAGATAATAATATAAATAAATAGAATCATATATGCTCACATAGATAGAAAGATAGATAAAAAGACAGAAAAATAGATAAAGGGATGGATATAGATGTATGGATAAGTGGATATATGGATATGTACATGATAGATAGAAAGAAAGAAAAATAGATAAGAAATAGAAACATAGATAAATAGATACATGGGTAGACAATGAGATGATATATAGAATTATATGATAATTATTAGAGAGATGACATATAAATACATAATCAGATACATGGTATGGATAAACAGATGATATATAGAGAAGTATAAAAATAGATAGAAGGGTAAAAGTGTATATAGATAAATTTTATACATAGTGATAGATGATAGATAGAAAGAATAAAAGACAGATGATAGATGAGAGATAGATAAGGAAATAGATAAATACATAAATAGAGAAGAAATAAATAAACTGATATATAAATATATTGACAGAAATAAAAATATTATAGAAAGAAAGATAACAAATAAATAGACACAAACTGATAGATAGATGTTAGAGAGATAGATAGATGGAGGGATAGTAAATAGATTGATAAACTGATAGAGGAATGGACAAATGGATAATTGGTGGATAGAAATATAGATGATAAAAAGATAGATACATGCATAGATTTTTAGATAGATGATAGAAATATCAATATATACCTAAGAAATAAATAAATTTGATGAATAGATTAATATAGATAATACATAAAACTAGAACGGTAGATAGAGATAGAATAGATAGATGAAAAGATATATTGAGTTGATAGACATTTAGAAAGATGACATTAGAAGATATAAAATAGAGAAAATAGTGTAGTTAAATTAGATAAATACAATAGAAATTCATAGATAATAAACTGACAGATTAATGGAAGGATGGATATAAATTGATAGATGGTTTGGATGGAAGCACAGAGAGATGAACCAGAGAGAGGGAGAGAGTGAAAGATAGAGACAGGTACATAGAAAAAGGATGTGATATAAGTGGATAAAAATAGAGACTCATAAATTTGATAAATAGATGAGAGATAGATAAATATATAGATAGAAAAATAAATAAAAGAAAATTGTAACATAAATAAATGTAAGATATTTAAAAAATTGATCAGTGATTTTGATACATATAATTGAAATTTTATATTAAAAATAAATTAATACAGATACAAACAAAGTTAGCTGATACAGAGTAGATATATTATTAGACATCAAATAGGTAGATAGATAGTGTAATAAAAAAGATATGATAGATGGATGATAAGATAAATAAATAAAAATATATAAAGGAAAATGGTATGTGAGTTACAAAAGATAATAATAATTTGATATATTAGAAGATGATTAATGAAGATACAGGCAGAATTTAAAGGATAAATAGACTCAGAAATCATAGGGAGAGAGATATATACACAGAGAGATAGGAAGATAAATACAAAAGAGATAGGCAAACAAATGAATAGATAGATGATAGATTAATGATAGATAGATAATAGATATATAGATAGATGATAGGATAAAATAATGAATAGATCAAAGAAGACTATAGATAGAGTTAGAAAAAATAGATGAGAGATAGATACATAATTAAATAGATAAAAAGGTGATAATAGATACATGCATACATAACATATATATACATACATACATACATACATAGGTACATAGGTACATAGATATATAGAGACAGGTAGATTATGTATGGAAAGAAAGGGTGGGTGGACAGATAAAAGGATGGATGAAGGATATATGGATGAATATATAAATAAGAGATTGACAGATTGATAAATATGAGATAATATGGATATATAGACTAATAGATAAAAATTTAATGAGTCCAAATAAACAGATATATTAAATAAATAATTTTACATGATTTATCAGTCATAAGGTAATTCCAAATGTTACTTTAGAAAAATATTATGAATCTATTGATTGTAATAGATAAAAAAACTGATATAGATAAAATAAAAATCACACAGTTCGATGGTAGATAGGTAGATAGATACATGATAGTAGATAGATAGATAGATAGATAGATAGATAGATAGATATAGATAGATAGATAGATCGATCGATAAAGATTGAACATAAATAATTAGTAAGACACATAGTCAAAAGAATGATCAGTAATTTTAAATATTAAATATTATCATTATTATATATCTATCTATCTATCTATATATAGATACAGTAATAAAAAAAGAAAGATGATAAGACATATAGAAACAAAGAGATTGATAGTAATGACAAATTTTAAGATACAGTAAAAATAGGTAAATATTAGTTACATAAACATTAGAGATACATTTATTAATGAAACTAATAGTTATTCTTCAATCATAATAATAGTATAGTTTAAAATATTGTTTAGAAAACATTGTTAACACAAAAAATAGATCTTAATACTTAATAGATATTAGTCTATAGAAAGATAAATTGGTAGACAGATGATAGATAAATGGGAAGACATTAAAGATTAAAAAGTAGATAAATAGTTGTTGGATATTATTATATGAATAAATACATAGATAATAAATATACAGAGAGATACATAAACAAAACAGATTCAAGGTAAATAGATAAGTAGAGAAAAAAGATAAATAGAAAAATGGAAAGAAAAAATAATAGATCATAGATGATAGATAAGTGATAGATGATAAAAAGATAGATCGATAAATAGATAGATAGATAGATAGATAGATAGATAGATAGATAGATAGAGGATGATTGAATAGATGAATGAGATGAATAAAAATTGGAGGATTGTGAATAGAATTAAGATGACTAATAAAAATATTATTATTAAATAGATTATAGATAAATTAGGAGAGAGAAAGAAAAATAGATACAGAGTTAACATATACTTGGATATACAGATAAATAAAAAAATAATACAATATAAATAGTAAGATTCATAAACTGAAAAATGATCAGTGACTTAGAAATGTATATATTTGATATATAAAAAAATAGATTAATAATAAAGTATATACAAAATTATAGATAGACAAGTTGATAGGTGATTATAATGAGAAATATATAGATAGATAAATGATAAATAGTATGGGTAGTTAGTAAATAGATGATAGATAGATACATAGATAGATAGATAGATAGATAGATAGATAGATAGATAGATAGATAGGGAGAGAGAGATACGGATAAATAAAATTAGACAAATAGATGATAGATACATACAGAAAGAGAAAGGAAAGAGGGAGAGAGAGGAATATTATACCATACATACAACATCCGTACATACATATACATACAAATGATTGCATGAATAGATGTCTGGGTGGACGAAATAAATGAATAGAAGGACAAAATGCTACACGATTAGGTGAATGGCTGAAATGCAAATTGATATATATATAGCTTAGACACATTGTATAGATAATACTAAGATAATTAAATTTTTAGATACAGAGGACATAAGAGAGGTATTTATTTAAAGAAAATTGTAAGAAAATTTATTAAGAATTTATGTATACTTAGTAAGTTAAAATTTTTGAAACATACTAGAGAGATTATAGAGATAGATATATAAACTGGTACAGACACCATGAATAAATAGATACATAGATGATAGATGAAGAGAAGTAGGAAGTAAATAGAGAGAGAAATGACTATAGAACGGGTATAATAGGAATAAATAGTTTAGTAAGGAAAAGATAGATGATAGAGGATTTAGCTAGATAGATAAGATACATAGATACATAGATAGATAGAGAGATGATAGATAGATGATAGATAATTGATAGTAAATAAATAAATACTGACATGAATAGATACATAGAATCGTTGACAGATAGATGGATAGAGCATAGAGAGATCCATAAATTTATAAACTGTAAGCAGATAAAAGACTGGATAAATGGATGTAAGACAATTAAAGATGGATGGCCAGCTGAATGGATAGATTCGTGAATAAAGATATAGATAGATAGATGATAGATAGATGATAGATAGATAGATAGATAGATAGATGAATAGAAACATGTATGAATCAATTTTAGACTGATGACAGATTAATGAATCTATAGATGGATAAATAGAAAAAAGGATGGATAGATAGAAGATAGATAGATGATAGAATGTTGGGAGCCAATACGAGGTACTGAAGGTATCATGTAGCTAGAAGCAGCTGCTAAATCTGCTTAAACAATGGTTTTAGGAAGCAGGATTTTAAGTTAAACATTACTGACCCTAGGGAGGAGATTTGCCTTCTAAATAAATCCTTTTAAGATAATGGAATGATTTACAGCCTTGTAAACAAGAATGTTTATGCCCTGAAAGAAGGATATTCATGATTTACAGGAACTAGGATGAGGTAGTGTTTAGTAAACAGCAGCATGCCTAGAGCTAAGCTTATCTCTCTGTGCTTAGGTATAAATAGGCTGGGCGAAATAAACTTAAGGCTGCAGCACTGACTGTATGCCCTCCTGAAAGTTCTTTCCTGTCGTCTCCTTTTTCCTGAAAGTTCTTTCCTGTCTTCTTCTTTTTCCTTAGGCTTCACATCCCTCTTTTAGGTGCTGTTTGACTTTAGCCGGCTGGCTCTGGCATTTGTATATTTATGCATTTGTATATTTATGTGTGTGTGTGTGTATATATATATATATAGATATAGATGTAGATAGATAGATAGATAGATAGATAGATGTATCATCACTTTTTATATTATCTATATACATATTTATATATATCTATATAAAATTTCATTATCTTCATCTCTATAATTATCATCTATCATCTATGTATCTATATCTATGTATCTATCTTGTACCTATGTATCTTTGTATCTACCTATCTATGTATCTATCTGTCTATCTATCTATCTATCTATCTATCTATCTATCTATCTATCTATCTATCTATCTCTCTCTCTCTCTCTCTCTCTCTCTCTCTCTCTCTCTCTCCTCTATTTACCCATCCATGTATCATCCATTTATCTAAGTATTCATCCTTCTTTTATCTGCCTAAAAGCTATCTATAAATATCTCTATGTTCCTTTGTATCAAGCTATCTTTTCATCTATCATATATCTTTCTGTCAATGATTCTATTTATCTCAGCTATCTGTCTATTGTTTTTATCTATAAATTGTTTATCTTTTTATATATATAAAATTTTCATCTCTCTAACATTTCTATTTACGCATCTGTCTCTTACTCATATTTGTTTATTTTTTGTGCCATTGGTATGTCTATGTATTTGTTTATCTTCTATCTATATTTCTTTATCCCTATGCATTCATGCCTCTTTTAACCTATTTATTTATTTATTTATTTATTTATTTATTTATTTATTTATTTATTTATTTATCTGTTTATCTATTTATTTATCTATCTTTTTTCTATCATCTATTTATTTTTGTATTTATGTATCTTATTATTTAGACTTTATTTATCCGTTATCTATCTATCTATCACCTATGTGTCCATTCAATCATTCTCCATCATTTTATTTATCCATTTATCTATTCATCCTTTTATCTGTCCTATTTATATGTCTATCTATCAATTAACCTATATATAAATTTATCTATGTATTATTTATGTAACTTTTGATGATTCTTTTATAATCTGTCTCCAAATATATAAAACTGTCACTGATCTTTTATATGCCTCTTAAAATTTATTTATATTCCGTTTTTCTCTTCATCCATCTCTCAATTATCTATTTATCTATTTATGTATCTATATCCCTATCCGATTATTCATTATTTTTACCTATGTATGTATATATGTATCTCTCTGTCTTTCTTGAGTCTCTATTTTTCATATATATATATATATATATGTTATCCATCCATCCATCCATCCATCCATTTTTCTTTGAAACTATCTTTCATTTATTTTTATATTTATGTATGAATTAACTATTTATTATTCTTTATGTATATGTCATCTAGCCATATATACATATGTATATCCCTCTGTTTATTTATCTACCAAGTATCTATAAAATTTATCTATTTATCTATCACCTGTCTATCAATGATTCTATATATCTCTCTATCTATTTTTCTTTCTATTTGTCATCTGTTTTTATTCATCTTACTCTCTGTCATCTCTTTACTTATCTATATATGTCTCTTTACCTATGCATTTGTATAACATCTATCTATTCTTCTTTCTTTCCTTTTATCTATCAACTATATATGTATCCATCTATTCATGTATTAATTTACCTAACATCTATCTATCTACCTATTTATTTATCTAACTTTCTATCTATTTATCTATCTATTTATCTGTGTATCAATTTGTGTATCTATCCATCTAGCATCATCTATTTATCATCTACCTATTTAACTTTGTGTGTATTTTTATTAATCTATCTTTTGTTATAAATTAATAATATATTACTGTAACTCACTGATACTTTTATGTAATTTCTTTTCTTTTGTGCTCTATCTCCATAATATATTTAATTATATCTTATATCTTTATATATTCATTTTATTCATATACCTATCTTTTCAGCTGTCTTCCTATAATTTCTTACAATTATTTGTTTATATTATTATGTATTTATTCATTACTCTATGTATCTTTCTATCTATCATTCATCTGTCATCTATCTATTGATCTATCTAATCTTTTATCTATCTATTTAAATGCTGAAACTTTTATCATATTATTCATTCATCCATCCAACTAGTCATTCATTCATTCATCCATCCACCTACCCACCCACCCACCTAGCTATGTATTTATTTTTCATCTATTTATCTATGTATTTATGTATCTATCTATCTATTCACCTATCTTTCTATATATCTTTCAAAATACTTATTTATATATTTATGTATTCTTTTATTTCCTTATTTATCTATCTATTCATTAATCTTTTTATCTATCAACTTATTTTTTATATCTTTATTTGTTCATTTTTCTATTTATCTATTGATTTATCTATCTGCCATCTATCTTCATTGTTTCTTTATCTACTCCAGCTGTGATCATTCAATCACTTCATCCATCTAAGTATTCGTTCATCTTTCCAATTATCCATTCCTTCTCCAACTCAAACACCCACCCACATAACTATAATTTACTTCAGTTTATCACCTATCTATTTATATATCTATCTTCCATCTATCTATCATCTATCTACCTACCTATGTATCATCAACCTAGTTATTATTCATCCATCTATTTATTTAAACAATATTTTTATTAATGCATCAATTTATTGATCTATTGAACCCTCCATAGATACATACACACATACATCATTCATTCTTCTATGTATTCATTTTTGTCTTTTAAATAATTATATAATTCTTTTTGTATTTATACATCCCTCTTTTATCTCTTTTTTTGTATTCTATATGTTTACCTATCTGGCCTTCTGTTATCTAATAGCATCTATCTAGTCTATCTATCAATCTATCCATTGTTCCATCAATCCATTCATTCATACATACATTCATTCATTTAATCATCTAGTTATACATTCTCTCTCCATCCATCCATCCATCCATTTATCCTTTTAGCTATATCATCTATCTATCATTTATCTATCTATCCATCCATCTATCATCTATCCTGTTACTTCTTTATCTTTGTTAATTCATATTCTTAATATATCAAATTATCATTAAATTTATAAAACTTTGATCATTTTCTTTATATTACTATTTATTTGTGTTTTATGTATTTATTTATTTAAATATATTTAATTATTTATGTCTTTAGCTATGTGTTCATTCCTTTATCTATTTATTATCTCTATTTTATCTATGTACATATCAATATATCTATGTACCTATCTCTTTTATGATCTATCATTTATCTATTTATTTAATCTATCATTCTATCCATTCATATATCCATTGATCCATTTATTCATCGATCTTTTGTTCTTCCATCCATCCATCCATCCATCCATCCATCCATCCATCCATCTATCCTTCCATCCATCCATTCATCCATCCATCTATCCATCCATTCATCTGCTCTCTAAGAATCTATTTACTATCTATCTATCTATGTATTTATCTATCTGTCTTCTATCAATCTTTTTATTTATCACTGTATCTGTTTAATTATATGTCTTTTTATCTATCTACCAATATTTATCTAACCATACTCCATTTATCTACATTCCATATGTATCTTTATGAATACATATCTTAATGTATACAATATTATAATGTATTTCTACATCACTGATCATTCTTTTTTGTATATATCTTACAATTTACTCAAAGTTCATTCTATCACTCATTGATTTATTTATCCACTATCTATCTTTTTTCATATCTATCTATCTACCTATTTATGTATGTCTTGATTTATTTGCATTCATTTGTATCATTTGTTTTTTTATGTATCTATCTGTGTATCTATCTCTATCTCTCTCTGTCTCTATATATTATCTATTTTGCATCCATCAAACCATCCAACCATTTGACTCTCAAAATATCCATCATCTTTCTTTTTATGTACTTCTTTGTGTATTTATTGTGTGTATTTATTGATTTTTCTATATATCATTTATGCAACTTTCTATTTATATATATTTACATATGTTTCTATCATCTATCTATTTATCTACCTAATTATCTCTATCTACTATCTATCTATCTATATATCAATTTTTGTATATTTATCTTTCTTTTTACTTGGGATTTATCTTCTATCTCTTGTATATATGAATCTCTTTATCTTCCTATACATATATATGTGTTTTATGTATAACTATTTAACTACCTATCCATCTATCTTTCTACCTACTTATCACTCTATTATCTCTTTATCCATGTGTCTATTCAATGATCTATGTATGTATTTATGTATGTATGTATGTTTGCATCTATATATTTATGTATCTTTAAATATGTATCATTGATCCCTTTTATCACTTTTCAACACATTCATTCAGCCATCAAGCCATTCATTCGTCTTTATATTTTTTGATATACCAAAAATCTGTAAATATTCTTGTCTATTAAGCTATCATCTATCTATTTAAGGTCAAAGATTTTATATATTCATTTATGTATTTTTCTATCTATTTATCTTTCATATTTACTTACTATTTATGTATCAACATCTACCTTATTTATCAATCCATTTATCCATTCATCCAACAATCCATGCATTCTTCTATTGCTGGAGCCAGCCAGCTGAGATCAAACAGCACCTAAAAGAGGGGGGTGAAGCCTAAGGGAAAAAAAGAAGACAGGAAAGTTCTTCGGGAGGACATAAATTAATATTAATTAGATAGAAAGTTAGATAAATTGAGAAATTGATACATAATAAATGTAAAGTTAGATAAATTGATACATGGATAGACATTTAGATATGTGATAGATAAATAGATGATAGATAGGTAATAATATATAAATATATATAAATCATAGAGAGATAAACAGATAAATGAGGAATGAATAAATGAATAGAGATATATACAGACAAATACATAGATGATGAAAAGATAGTGAATAAATATATACATAGAGTAATAGAATCTCATATATTTAAATAGATAGGTATATGATAGATAAAAATGGACATATACATACATGGATTAATAGATCGGTTGATAAATAATAAATAAATAAGTAAATAAATAAAATATTTTATATAGATAGGTATATGACAGAAGAATGGCTAGATATACAAATGATAAATAGAAAAATCTGCACATATATATATTATATACATAGAATTTAGAAAGATAACTGATTAATGACAGGTAAATAAAAATATATAAATGGATGAATAAATAGAGATTGAAATAAATAAATTAGATATATAGATATATAAATAGGTAGAACACAAATAAATACTGAACTATAAAGAAAAAATGGGTAGATGGATGGATAGATAGATTGATAATAAATGGAAAAGAATAGACAGAATGATAAATGGATAGATAATAGATTAAATTGATTGATAGTTGAAAACATGAATGAAAATATATTTAAGAATTGAAGAAGAGACATATAGTTGATAGAGAATATAGATAGATAAAAAGATAGATAAATAAATATATATACACACAAATAAATACATACATAAAAATAAGATAGATTGGTAGCCTATAGAAAGATAGCCACAAATATAATAGGTATGTACATATGTAGAAGATAAATATATAGATAGATAGATATAGAATTCATACAACAATCATACATACATACATATATACATACATATGTACATACATACATACACACATACATACATAGAGTGGATGAAAGAAACGATAGGAAAATAGATGGATAGTAACAAGATAGATGACAGATAATAAAGCTAGATAAAAATATAGATAGATAAAAAAGAAAAACATAAACAGATAATATATGAGAGTTAGATATTTAAGTATATAGAACACAAATAAACTAAGATACATAAAGATAAAGATCATTGATTTAGCAATATACAAAGATTACTTGATGTATTAAAAGATAGGTTAAAAGTACATACAGGAGTGAGATAGATGATAGATAGATGAAAAAAAGAGACAAATTAATAGGTACATACAGAAATAAATAAAAAGCTATATGATAGATGATAGATAGATAAATAGATAAATTAATAGAAAGATTAAATAGCTGAAGAGATGGATGAATGAATGGATGGATGTACTGATGGATCAAATAAGAGAATGATAGATTAGATAGATAATTAGTTGATAGATAAATAATTAAACAAATATAAATATCACAAGTAAAAAGACATAATATATAGATAAATAAATAGATATAAAGATCAATAGACAAAGAAACATATAGAAGAATGAAATATGGAGATATAGACAGTGAATATATAGTTAGATAAATACAAAGTTAGAACATAAATAGTAAAATTCATAAAAGAACGTTCAAATATAGAAAAAAGATAATAATATATAATATGAAAAGATAGATTTAAATTATCATATACAGCATTTAGCTAAAAAGTACAGAGATAGATATATAGATAGATGTATAGATATGAGACAGAATAATAGATAAATAGATACATAAATGGAGAGAGAGATAGAATGATAGGTAAATTAAAAGATATTCATAGACATATCAAAAACAGAGTAATTCTAAAAACATAGATTTATCACTAGACAAATTTAAAATAGCTTTGATTATAAATAAAAAATAGTAGGATACATAGGTGTTATATGGAACAGAGATGTTAGATTGTTCAATAAATAGATGGATAAATAGATGATGAAAGAACAATAGATAAATGGATTGATAAAAAAGAAAGGTATATAGGCAGCTAGAAGATAGATTGATATGTAGATATAGAAAGATAGAAAAACAAATGAATAGAGGGTTGAATGAATGAAATGATGGATTAGTGGATAGATAGAGAGATAGATGATAGATCAATAGAAAAAAAAGATAATAAATATATACTGATAGAAAAATACATAAATAAAACATAAATGATAAGTAATGTATAGATTAAAAATAAATTGAAAAAATAAACAAATAGATAAATAGTTTGGTAAATTGATAGGTAAATGAAAGGATGAATGCATAGAAATAAAGACAATAAAAAGCTACATAGATAGGTAGATAGAAGATAGATAGATACATGAATAGAATGATTGATGGACTAATAGATAGTCATAGAATGGATAGATTGATGGATGGATGGATGGATGAAATGATAGATTAGATAAATAGATATAAATAATAAATACTAAGATAGATACAAAGATAAATAAATGATAAAAAGTTAATGGATATATCATAAGTAGAAAAGTGAATAAACAATAAAATATTAAAATATATAAATAAATACAAATGACTAATAAATACATAGTAGATTATGTAAGAAAACAATCAGTGGTTTACCAATTTTAAGGAATATTTGATGTAATTAGTGATTCATAAATCAAATGCATAAATGAGTATAAACTATTGATAGATTATTGATAGAGAGATGATAAGATAGATAAATAGATGAAAGGCTGATAGATAGAAATAGATAGGTAGATAGATGGACAATAGTTTTTTACAGATGTTATGTATATAAAACAGAAATAAATAAATAGATAAAAAATTGATGATATATAGATAAACAAAACATAGATATATAGATAAATAGATAAAACAGTGACAGATAAAATAAGATGATAAGTAGATATATGGAGAGATGATAGATAGATAGTACATACATACATAGATACATGTATACAAACATACATACATACATACAAACACATAACATATATACATAGACAAAGTGGAGGGTTGTATAAATGGATAGATGGATAGGTGGGTGGTTGGATAAATAAATAGAAGATCTATAGATTGAAAGGTAGAAAAGTAGATTGATAGAAAGATGATAGATACATAGATAGATAGATAGATAGATACATAGATAGATAGATTAATTACATAGATAAATAGATGCATGGAGAATGGATTGCAGATAATGGACAAACTGTAAGACTTACATAAGAACAGATAGAGAGTCAGATCGACATACAGAGAAATAGACAGATAGATACATAGATACATGTATTAAATCATAGAAAGTTAGACAAGGTTTCAAATAAAGAGATATATCTATCCTTACATAAAAAGAGATATAAATTCCAAAAAAGCAGTATTGATCATTAAATAATTAGTAAAAATGGCAAAACTTATAGATAAATATATGATAGCTACATAGTTAGATAGATGAGAAGATAGATATGTGAATAACATAGAGAGATGAGAGATAGAATAATAAATAAAAATATAGATATATAAATAGATTAAAATAGATATTGATAGGTAGATAGAACCATAATAAACACAAAGACAAAATCAAATGATATATAAAGAGAGAGAGAGATAGCTATAATTAGGTAAATTTAAAAATAGTCATGGTATACATAAAATAAACACTAGGTGTTATAAAAATGGAGAGGATAGATTAATAAATAAATAGATATGCATAGACAGATAGATATGAGATAGTTTGATTCAATAATAGATGGATATTTAGAAAGTAAGAATTGAACAGATATTGATTAACTATAACAAACAGAGTTTATATGACTTATCAATCAATAGTTAAGTTAAAAAGTATTGCTTTATAAAGATACATTGTTTAATTGATTAATAAATTGTAATAGATAGTTAAATTGAGAGTATAAATAAATAAATAATGAATATAAAAATGAGAGATGGATAAAAGGATATATTATAGATAGATAATAAATACTTAAAAATAAATAAATAGATGATACATAGATAGATGAATCATAGCTAAATAAATGAGTGGATAGATGGTGAATAGAAAGATAGATCAGAAATACATAATAAATACATACATAAGAAGACTGATATAATATGAATTGATATGTAAATTAATATATGTAGATAAATAGATAATTAAAAAGATATTTAATAAGAAATCTAATTTTGACATGATTTATCAGTCATAGGTAAGAATTATTTTTACAGAGAAATTAATTATTGAATCAATAGATAAATATACATAGATAAATTGATAAAGATAGGTAAATGAATAAAATAAATGATATATTGAAGATATATAAACAGATTGATAATAAAAAAGATACATAAATAGCAGAAAAAATAAATAACAAAATACAAAAAAAAACAGAAAGGTAAATATAGATAGATGAACATATAGATAGATAGATAGATAGATAGATAGATAAATAGATAGATAGATAGATAGATAGTTCAATAGATAAAAGAACCAATGAAAAAATTAATAGATGTATGGATAATTGAATGGAGACATAGGTGAATGGATGGATGGATGGATGGATGGATGGATGGATGGATGGATGGATGGAATGATGGTAGGATGGATATATGGATGGATGGATAAATAAATAGTTGGATTAATAAATGGATGAAAGGGACAGATATGGATGGTTGCATAGAATGACAGATAGATGATAAAAAATAGATAGGTAGATAGATAGATAGATTAAAAAGATACTACATGAGAGATAAAAGCAAAAAATTGTAAATAGAGATGTTGAGAAATAAATAGATGATAGGTTGAGAGATCAATGGATAATAAGATATGAGATAAATAAGATAAATAGATACATATAGATAAACAGATAGATAAATAGATTCGTAGATAGGTGTTATAAATAAATAATAAACATAAATATATATATATATATAGAGAGAGAGAAATAGAGAGATATAGAAATAGAGAGATACATAAATAGATAGATGGAGATGAAAGTTTGATAGATATGTGGGCAGGTGGGTAGGTGAGTGGGATAATGGATGACTAGATGGATGGATAAATAAACAGTTGTTTAAATGGATAGCTATAAATGAAAATATTGTAGCAAATAAATATGGAGATAAATAGAAAATTGATAGCTAATATAGATAAACAGATAGATATGTGAATAGATGATTATTAAAATGTTAGATAAATAGATAAACTGATACATATCAATAAAGATAGATAAAATAGATATGTACATGGATAAATAGATAAATATATCAATTGATAGATGATAGATGATATATAGATAGATGTTAGATAAATAAATAGATAAAAAAGATACAGCAATGAATCAATAGGTAGAAAAATAAACATTAGATGGGTGGATGGATAGATAGGTAGATAGAAAGATAATTGATAGTAAAAAGATGAATGAAAAATAGATAAATAGAAGAATAAATAGAAAAATAGAGGTAGATGCATGATATGTAGATACATATAAATAGATAGAAATATAGACTGATAGCTAGATTGATAGATGGATGTATAAATGGATGATTGGTTTAACTGATGGATTAGTAAATTGTAAAGTAAATTGATGAATAAATGGATGGATGGATGGATAAAGCAATTGGTGGAAAAATTAATGGATATAATGATAGATAGATAGATTAGATAGCTAGATACATCTTTTACTAGATAGATAGATGGATGATAGATAGTTATAAATACAGATACATAGACAGATGAAGATAAATGGTATTACAAGTAAATTATGACATACACAAAAAAACATTGATTTACAAAATATTATAGAATTTACATATTTTAAGAGTTTGTTTCATAAAGATAGATAAAGAAGTTATATATATATGACACATAGATAGATAAATAGATAGAAAGATAGATAGATAGATAGATAGATAGATAGATAGATACTAATAGAAAGATAGATACCATTATAAATAAAAAGATAAATGACAGATATTTAGATAGAGCCATACAAACAGGATAAATAAAAAATAAATGAATAAATAAATACATTATATGTAGAAGTATGTAGATAAATAGATATAATAGGGTTGGGTATATAAGTAGATATCTAAATTACACAGGACATATAAAAAGATAGATAAGTATAGAAAATATGGATAGGAAGAGAAGATGATAGTTTGATAGGTGATTGAATGCACTTTTGGACGGTTGCATGGATAATTGATATATAGAGAAATAGAGAGAGGGATAGAAAGATCCATACATAACTAGATACATAGATAATCAGGTAAATTAAAATATAAATTATAGAGAGATATATGAATAGATAAAGAGATAGATTAATAGTTAAATAGATAGATTGATAAATAGTTGATGTATAGATGGAATGTATATAAATCATATTAAAAACCAATAATGATAAATTGATACATTAAGAGATTGTATGATAAAGATACATAAAGATGAAAGGATAGACAGATATATTATAGATAAATGATAGATGATGATTGATGATAGATAGATAGATAGATAGATAGATAGATAGATAGGTAGATAAATAGATAAATAAATAAGTAGATGATGGATGGGTTGATTAATAAATGAAAACTAATTAATTGATAGATAAAGTATGAGATAGATGTATAGAACAATACAATGTTAGATACATAGATGATTAAACAGATTAAATAAAGTAACATTACATGTAGAGAAGTTAGAAACATAGATATATAGACATTTTGATACATATATAAAGAAATACAAAACCATAATTAGATAGAGACAGATCAATAAATAGATAAATAGATAGATAGATAGATGGTAATAGAAAAAAAGATGAATAGATAAACATATGACACAAAACATAGTAAAATAGTCAGACATTAGATAGATGACAGATAGATAAATAGAAAGATAGTTGATACATAAATAGATATCTAAATGAATAAAAAGATACATAATTTATTTTAGAAGATACATAGATGATAGATGAATAAATAGATAAATTTATGGATAGTTTTTGATAAAAAATAGAAGGATGGATTGATGAATAAATGGATAGATGTATTGATGAATAATAACAGATGGCAAGATAATGAATAGATGATAGACAAATAGTTAGATGATAGATAAAGGTATGCATGGAGAACAGTAGATTATAAATAGGTAGATATGTAAAAGAAAAAAGATGTTAAATAGATATAAATAGACATATATATGACTTATAGAAAGACAAATACATATATACATAAAATAAATATAGATAAATAAGTGGTTAGATAGATAAAAAGAAAATAAATAAATAAATGAGGATTAATATATGTATAGATATAAAAATAGATAAATTGATAGATGAAAGATAAATTTATAGATAGATAAACAGAGGGATGATATATTTATATAGATATATAGATGATAGATAAATGAATAAACAGTTATATAGGTAAATAGAAAGATAGACATATAAACAATTGATATATAAATACATATTTTAAAAGATGATAAATAGATATAAATATAGATACATAAAATCAATAGAATCATATATTTAAGTAGATAGATGATACATAGTTTGAGGGATAGACAGAAAGACTGATAAGAAACTTAGACATATAAATAGATATATGCACACATAGTTAAAAAATTATATATAGAAAAATAGACAGATAAACAAAGATGTAGATGACCGATATTTAATAAACAGAGAGATTAATAAATAAATGTAGATATAGGAGATAATTAAATAAAAATAGAGATAAATAAATAGATAATTCATGAGCAAATGAATGGAATGATTGATAGAATGATGGATGGATAAATGAACGTGGTGGATGGATGTATGAATAGTAATTGATACATAAATGAATGAGTAGATAGACTAAAAATAGATAAAAAGCTGGTACATGAGTAGATGATGAATAGATAGAAAAATATAAACATAAATAGACATTTTAGATGATATATAAAGTAAATAAAATAAAGTTAGAGAAGTTGGATAGATATAAATAATTCCTGAAAGACAAAAATATTGATAGAGATAGAAAACAGGTAAGATCGATAGATAATAAATGAATGGATATATAAATGTGTTGAAGGGTGGATGTATGGAATGATAAATGATGGCAAAATGAATGGGCGGAACCAAGGATTAAAGTAGATACATTAGATAAATAGATGATACATGATAGAAGGATAGAGGACAGATAGAAATAGTGATGACATGATAGATAGATAGATAGATAGATAGATAGATAGATAGATAGATAGATGATAGATGCACAAAATACAGATAACATGAATAAATTGATAAATGAATGGATGGATGGATGGAATGATGGATGGTGATAGATTAAATAGATAAATAACTGCTAGGTCATAGAGTGATAGATTTATAGATAGTACATGATATAATAAATATATGGAGGAATTTAAATAGACATATAAAGACATAATAAAATAAATATACATATAGATATATAAATAAACGGATAGAACACAAAAACATAGTAAGATACATAAAGACAACAATGAGTGATTTGCTGATAATTTTATGTATTAAGAACTTGATTAAAGAAGATACAGAAAGTAGTTAAATGGAGAGATACATAGATATATTGGATAGATAGTAATATAGATAGAAAAAAGATATACAGATGTAAAATGGCTGACAGGATGGATGTATAATAACTAAAAGATTGGTAGATAAATATAATGACTGGTAGAATAATAGAGTGTTAAATATTTAGATACAAAGATGATTAAACAGTATATTTAAATAAAGTACTATATTTACAAGTTTTATCAATTATTAGGTAAGCTAAAAACTATTGTTTTAGCGATACATTCTTGAATCAATAGATCGATAATTATGGATAAATAAAATTAATAGATAAATAATAATAAATAAGTGATAAATACATTAAAAACTGGATGGATGAATTGAAAGATGTAGAAATGTATAAATGGGGAGACAGATGATATATAATAGATAAAAAGATAAATAAATAGACAAATATAGAAAGAGATAAAAGAGTGTATATTCAGGGAATACTGATAGCTAAAGAGATAGATGGATGAATTAATAATTAGCGATATAAGTAGATAAAAGATAGATTAAATGATAGCTTCATAAATATAAATTAATTGTGAAAATGATGAATAGATAGATACTTTGATAAATAGAAAAAAAATAATAGATGATAGTTAGATAGATGATAGGTAGATAAATGAATGCAGATATAAACAGAGAAGTGGGTAGATAGATATAGAAAGAAGGGTAGACTGAACAATGAATAGACACATGGATTGATAGATAATGGATAGAGAGAGATAATTGAGAGTAGATAAATGGGTGCATGATGGAAATTAGAGAAATAATATGTAAAAAAGATAGATAAATATATACAGAGATGATATATATATAAATAAATAAATAGAGCAATAGAAGAAAAACAGAAAGAAAGAATTCATAGATAAATGTTTAGATAGAAAATAGATTGATAAATAGAAAGATGATATAACATATAGATGGAACACATATATATAGATAGTTGATAGAAATATAGAGAGATAAATAGATGGAAAGATAAGTGATTGATAAAAAGTTAGATAAATAAATACAGGTACACAACATAGATGATATATAAAAATAGATAAATGGGTAGATATATAGATAGGCAGGTAGATAAAAGTTAGATTGATAGATGAATAGAAGGATGATTGGATGGTTCAAGAGATAGATGATAGAGAGAGAATTCAGAAAGAGAGGGATAAACAGAAAAATGTAAATATGTACCTAGATAAAGAAGTGAAATAAATAAAATATGAATAGATATATATACACATTAGCTAAATAGATGAAAGTAGATAGGTAGGCAGGTAGATAGATGAGACAGAGAGAGAGAGAGAGAGATACAAAAAAACATAGATAAAAACATAGAGATAGATACATAGTTAAATGCATAGATTTGAAACATACATGATAAATAGAAAAAAAGATGGACAAAAAAAATGAAAGTAGAAACATAGAAAAAGATAGCGAGGAGACGGATAGATAGATAGAAGAAAGAAAGATAGATGATACATAGGTAGATAGGTAGATAGATAGATAGATAGATAGATAGATAAATAGATAGATAGTTGATAGATAGAAAGATAAAAAAAGATGATAGATAAAAATAGATAATACACAGGTAAATAAATAAATAGATATATACTAATATGACAGATAATGAGATGATAAATAGATAAGTAGTTAGATAAATTTTAAATAGCTTCACAATAGATAAATTGGAAAACGGATAAAAGTATGTATGTATGTATGTATGTATGTATGTATGTATGTGTGTGTGTGTGTATGCATGTATGTATGTATGTGTGTATGCATGTATGTATGTATGTGTGTATGCATGTATGTATGTATGTATAGTTAAAAGGATGGATAGTTGATTTTTTATGTGGAAAAAAGAATGGATGGATGGATGGATAAATGGATGGATGGTTGGATGGATGGATGGGTAGATGGATGGATGGATGGATGGATGGATGGGTGGATGGGTGGATGGTGGATAAATGAATAATTGGATGTATGTTTGAATAGAACGACAGATGGTTATTTATACAGCTAGATATTAGATAATAGATACATAGGCAGTTATATCAGTAGATCAATAGAACAATAGACAGATAGATGATACATAGATGGATGATAGATGATGAAAGATGGATTCATAGGAAAAACAGTAGGTAGATAGATAAAGATATAGATACAAAATAGATAAATAAAAGATTATATATAACATTTATATAAAAATATAATGTATTTATATGTATATAAATATATATAGAATAGATAAGTAAGGAAACAGATAGAGACAAGAATGGAAAAATGGTTGAATGAGTGGGTGGATGAATGAATAAATGGCTTCATAAATAAAAAAAATGAATGGATTGACATATGGAGTATATATAGAATGAAAAATAGGTATATATAAAATGACAAATAAATAGATAAAAGATAGATAGTAAGATAGATGATAGATAGATAGATAGATAGATAGATAAGTGAAAATAAATAAATATGTTTGTAGATGGTTACTTGCATAAATGTATAGATAAATATTGAGATGAATCAATGAATAGAACTATAATGGTTAAAGAAGTTAAATACATAAATAGTAGAAAATAGATGATATAGATAGATACATAGATAGATTCATAGATGATACATATCTAGAGAGATAGAAAATGAATAAATATACAAACAAATATTTAAAAGATAGAGACATAGATGAATGGATAGAACATGGAAATAGAATTACTAAAATTTTATTAAATAGCTATAGATAAAAAGATAGGTGGATAGACCACAAAAAATACATAATACAATGATCAGTGAGTTTGAAAAAGATATTGATTATATGATAGATTAAGAGATAGATAAGAAAAATACAGAATTTAGATAGTAAATAGATAGATAAAATACATAGATTTAATGATACACAGATACATAAATATATAATACTTAATGAGATTAAAAGATAGATACATACATACAAGAATACATAGATAAACAGATCAATGAATAAATACATAAAGAAATATAAAAATATTTAAAAGACAGATGAAAATATGCCTAGATGGGTAAAAAAAGGGATGATGAATGGATGTAATGATGGTTCAATGTTTCAATGGATCAATGGATTAATACATAGTTAGATTAGTTATAGATAGATCGATTATAGATAGATAGATAATAGATAGATAGATAGATTGATAGATAAATAAATAGGTAAATACATAAAAAATAAATCAAGGTTGGTGGATTGATCAATAAATACATAATTGGGTATATAAATGTATCAATGGATGGAGAAATAAATAAAAAGATAAATTGATTGAATAGATAAATACATAGATATTAAATGATAGCTAGCTAAATATGTCGATATATAGATCAATTATATGTATATAAATAGATAAATAAAAAAAATAAATATACAAAAGGAGAATACATCAATTAGATGGATAGATTGATAATTAGAAAGAGGGATGAACAATGGTAGAGATATACACACATAGATAGAAGATAGATAAATAGATAGAAAGATAGATAGGTTGATAGTTGATTGATTAATAAGTATATGATATATGATAAATATCATATATGACAAATATCATATCAAATAAATATATGATAAAAAGATAAAGAAGTCAAGAGATAAATAGATGAATAAATATATATAAATATAGATAGATAAATATATAGATAAATATAGATAAATAGGTAGATTGATCAATGTATTAAAACATGGATGAATAATATTATATACAGAGATTAAAAATTTGATAAATGCCAAATACAAAAATATGTAAATAGGTATATGGATAGGCAACTACAAGATGTTAGATAACCATATAGATAAATAATATATAGATAGATAAAATATAGATAAGGGAAAGTTAAAAGAATTCATAGATAAATGATAGAGAGATAGATGATAGAAGATAAATAAATACATAGATAGAAGATATATAGATAAATATAATTTTAGATAGAAATATAAAGAGATAGATGACAGATAGAAAGGTAGGTATATAGATACATGAATAGACACTTAAATGACATTTAAAAAGAGCAATATAGATAGAAAGAAGAGAAATAGATTAATAGATGAATAAATGGACAGGTGGATGGTAGCACAGGGAAATAATAAAGAGAGATAGGAAAGAGAGAGAGAGATACATAAAGAAATATATAATTAAATGGTTGAATAAATTGTAAACATTTAGTAAGATAAAGAGATGGATTATAGATAAATTGATAGATAATAGATAAATAGATCAAAAGAGAAATTTATACATAATAAGCAGAAAATACATAATTAGAAAATAGATACATAAATAGATAAATAGAAAGAGAGATAGAATGATAGATGATAAATAGAAGGTAGAAAGATGCATAGATTGATAGATGATGTATAGATTGAAGGATGAACATGTGAATAATGTATGGATGAATGAATAACTTGAGGATGCATAAAATGATGGTTAGAAGGATAGATTAAATGGATAGATGACAGATAATAGAGAGAAATAATAAAAAATAGATAGATAGATAAATAGATAGATAAATGGATAAATACATACATACATATATACCACATGATAATAAAACAATAAAGGTATCAATAATAAATAAAGATATAAAGAGAACAGGAGGTAGATATGAAGATAGATAGCTGGATAAATAGATTGAACTTAAATAAATAATAAGATACATAAAGACAATGATTAGCGACTTTAAAAATGGTAAATATAGTTTCATGTACTAAGAGATTGTTTAATAAAAATACAGAGAAAGTAAGAAAAATTGATAGATACATAGATTATAGATAAATAGATAAAATGTAAAGATAAATATATATTTATATATAGTAAGAAAAATTCAATATATAAAGATAAATATATAGATAGATGATAGATAGATAATAGATACATAGAAAAATGAAAGAAAATAGAAAGATAGATAAATTGATGACATATACATTAGTAAATAATGAATGGATGTGGGTGACTGGATGGTTAAATTGAATAACTGATGGATAGATAAATAGGTAGATGACAATAGATAGATAATAGATAGATAGACAGACAGATAGATAGATAGATAGATAGATAGATAGATAGACAGACAGACAGACAGATAAAAGAATATATCAATGACAGGCAAGATAGATGAATATAGGTAGGATAAAGAGATAAGCAGATATTGATCGATACATAGGTAGAAGATAGATAAAAAGTTGTTATATGGATAACAGTTAAATAAATATGCAAATAGACAAGTAAAAAATAAATGATAGATATGAAGATAGATACATAGATAAACACATAAGTTGAATTGTCACAGATAGAAAGAATTAAAGATACATATATAAATAAATGATAAAAGATAGATACGTAGGTAGATGATAGATAAATGGATAGATGATAGATAGATAGATAGATAGATAGATAGATAGATAGATAGATAGATAGATAGATAGATAAAGGAATGGATGGATGAATGAATGGATGGGTGAATCAATCAATAAATATATATATTATAGGTAGATCAAAAATAGATGATAGGTGATAGAATAAATAGACAAGTTGATTATGGATAGGAAAAGAGTTAACGAAAAGTTACGTAGGTAGGTAGGTAGAAAGAGAAAGAGAGAGAGAGAGAGAGAGACAGATAGACAGATAACTAGATAGAAAGGTAGATGGAATCTTGCTAGAGAGTGGTGAAGTGGTGGATGGACGAAGTATGAATGGATAGATCAATGGAGGAATGGATAGTTGAATGGATGATGGATAGATTGGTAAAAGTTGGAGTAGATAAATAGAAAAATTGATAGATGATAGATAGATAGATAGATAGATAGATAGATAGACAGACAGATAGGTAGAGGATAGATAGAGTAATAAATGGATAGAAAAATGGAAAATAAATGATAATAAACAGATAGTTGGAAGATCTATTATAAAAAATATACAGATAAATGATATATAATTCGATAAATAGATGATAGATATGGATGATAGATAAGTAGAAATGTAGATACAGATTTAAATATATGTCAACATAAATAGATTTATAGATAGGCAAATAGAGATAAATGCATAGATAAATAAATAGAAGAAAATGGATGGATGTTTAGTTGTGTGGATGAAATGCTGGATGGCTTTTTTGCATAAAGATGAAATATAAAAGAAAGATAAACAGATAGGTATTAGATAGATGGTGGATATTTTGAGAGTTAAGTGGATAAATGGATAAATGATAGATGATTAAAGGATGGAAGATGCACAGATAAATGATATATAGAGAGACAAAGAAAGATACAAAAGATAGATAATGATTCATAGATATAGAGATTTATATGTAGATCGATAAATATGCATTTATATAGAAAGATAAATAAATATAAATTAGTCAAAAATAAATGGTAAGATACATAGACATAGACTATGATCAGTGATTTAGAAATACACAAACTAATTATTATATTAAGATATACATTAATATACATACATTCAGAATTTAAATAGGAAGAAGAGGTAAGATAAATTGATAGATGAATTAATGGAAAGTTAAATATGTAGAAACATAGAAAATTATACAGATATTTATAAATGACGAAATTTTTTATACTTAATTTATACATCATTAGGCAAGTAAAATACATTGGTTCTTAGAAATACATTTTTGAATTGATAGATCACTATAGACAAATCAATATTGATAGGTAAATATATTTATCGATAAAAAGACAGTTAAACAAAGACAGAAATAGAGATATTTAAAAATATGAAATTATATACATAAATAAATGATAAATAGAAATAAGTAGATCAATAGATGATATATAGATAGGAAAATTAAGAATGGATAAATTATTGAATGGATAATGAAATGGAATAATGGATACATGGAAGCGTAATTAGATGAAAAATAGATATATAGAAAAATAGAAGGATGATTGATAAATAAGGAGAAAGATTCATGTGTGGACAAAAGATAGATGAAAATATAGCAGGATGAATAAAAAATAGAGATTGAAATGAATAAATAGATTGATAGATACAAAGATTAACACATGAACATAAATAAATAGTATTATAGATAGAATTATTTGTGATTTATAAATATGTAATGATAATTTGATGCATTAGAAAAAGATTAGTAAAGATACATGTGATGTTAGATAAAGATATAGATGATAGATACATTGATAGATTGCCAGAAAAATAAATATGTTCAAAATAAAAAGATACATACATAAAGAGATAAATAAATAGATAACATATATTAATACATAGAGACACATACAAACAAATCACAAAGAGAAAATCAAAATATATATAAATAGGTATATCTATCGTTAGGTAAATAAAATGTTTTTTTGGTTTTAAATAAATAAATAGCAGTTTCAATTTGTATTAAATAGGGAGAAGACAGAAGATAGAAAGTACATACTAAAAAGACAAAAATAGACAAGAGACAATAGATAGATAGATTAGATAGATAGATAGGATAGATAGATAGATGATTGATGGATTATGCATAGCGAGATAGATGAATGGATAGAATTATTGACAGAAACTTAGGAAAACAGAGAAGTAAATAGACAGATATAAGATGAATTGATAGTTAGATATGTAGATAATTAGATAATTATAAAGATTTATTAATTTAAAATTATCATTTTGCATGATTTATCAATCGTTATTTTAAAATAAAATGAATCTTTCATAGAGATATATTGTTGAATCGAGATATAGATCACTGTAATAGATAAATTATATTAGATAGATAATAGATAAATAGAAAGAGTAATAAAAGGTGCAAAATACACAAAAATAAATATAGAAAGATGAATATATAGATAGTTAAAAGATAGATGAATAAATAGAAGGACTAAGAATGGATGGATAGATGAATGAATGTTTGGGTAGATGGATGCAATAATGATTGGAAGAATAAATGGATTAGATAAATGATTGATAGACAGGTAGATAAATAAAAAGGTAGATCGATGATAAATACGAAGATATATAAAGAAATAAAGAAATAAATAGGTAGAATGATAGATAATAGAGGGGTCAATAGAGGGATAGATAATAGAGGGATAGATATATAAATACATAAATAGGGGGATAGATATATAGATAGATACAAATATAGATAGATACATAAATAGGATAGCTAGAAAAAAATAAATAGTAAGTTACAAAGACAAGAAAAATGATAAAAATTTAGAATATATTATTATAATTTCATATATTTCCATGTAAATTTATAAACATACATGCATTAATAAACATAGATACATAGATACATAAATAGGTAGATTAATAAAAAGATAGGACAAAAATAAATATTATGATACATAGGCAAATTAAGACCAGTGATTTAAAAATATAAATGATAATTGATAAATCAAAAGATAGATTAATAAAGATATAACAAGATATGTAGATAGATGATAGATAGATAAATAAACATGAGATTCATTGAAAGATGGATTAATAGATATTTAGCTACATAGACAATTTGAAATATTGATTAAATAAATATTTATTAAATATTTATTAAATAAAACTAACATATGTTACATGATTTATCAAGATAAGTAAAAATTTTGCTTTAGAGAATATATTCTTGAAACGATATATTGTAATAGATAAATTAATATGGATAGAGTAATTAATTGAATCAATGTGTAAATGAATAGCAGGAAAATGGAGAGACAGAATTATAGACAAATTACATGAAAAGAGGATAGATAGATAGATAGATAGATAGATAGATAGATAGATTGATAGATTGATAGATAATGAATCAATGTATAGACATACAGACAAATAAAAAATCATAGATAGATAAATAAATAGATAATGAATAAATAAATGGATGAGTGGATAGATAAATGCATAGATGATAGGTAAATAAAAAGAATATTAAATAGATGATAAATGATAGAGACATAGATATATTACATGATAAATAAAAAGTATGTAAGTAAAGATATAGATTAAAACTGATAGAAAAATAGAGAGATGGATATATTGATATAAAGATAAATAGATAAGAAAGATAGATAAATAGATGAACGATGCAT
>PUFA01001292.1:0-46449 GCA_003508835.1 Eonycteris spelaea
TGGGTGGGTGCGCGCGCGTGTGTGTGATAGCACAGCTTTTAGTTTAAGAAGGTGAATTAATTTACTGGTAAGTCCCATGATAGGATCCTCATCCCGTTCCTAGAATCCGATGCTTGATTTCCACATGCACTTCCCAAGCAGAGCACCTGGGAATACACGGTCGTTCAGTGTCTGGGTGGAGTCAGTGGAGGCTGGTCAATAAGGTGATGAGACAGCGGACAGGACTTGTCTCCCAGGAGACTTGGACACAGCAGGGAGCCCTGTGAGACGCATGTGGTGGGAGGGTCCATGAGCATAAGTACGGAGTGAATGAGTGGGGTCCCGGGATGAGGGTCCTGTAATGTGTGTGACAGTGATGCCAGAAGGACACGGCACAGGTTCATGTCCCTGGTGAGGTAGAAGGGGAGTCCTCAGTGTGGAGGGAGGCTCTAGAGTGTGCGATTGGGAATGTCCCCAAATTCTAGGAAGCCATGAAGTCACGTGAATGCCAAGACTGAGGAATCAGGTGGGGGAGCTTCGTCTCTCTCCTGTGGGCCATGGAGACCAAGGGAAGTGGGTTTTGAAGGTGGACATGGACCCACCAAGAAAAATGTGAAAGTGAAAAGGCGTGAAAAGGGGCTATTCTGACTGGTGCTGCCAGGATCCCCTGTTCTGGAACATTCTCTGGGCTATTCCACGTGAAACTCACCCTCATGGAAACATGGAGACACCTTCCCCTGACTGCGTTCCCGCAACACCAGGAGGATTATGTCGTCCGGGGATGGTGGAGATCAGGAGAAAAATGCATAAGCCAAGAATGAGCAGAGAGCAGGATGTCTGATTGACAATGAGCATATTTTATTGAGAGATGATGGGGTGCAGGGATGAGGGTGACTGGGGGTTGGGAGGGGGATCCTCCCGGGTGTCCTTCTGCTCCAGCCCCTCGTGGGGAGGCGGAGGGTCCTAAGAACACTGCGAGGGGACGAGTGACTTCTCCACGGTGCTCCCCTCGTGCGTGACCAGGCAGCTGTAGCTGCTCTTCGATTTCCAGCTTTCGGGCGTCAGGCTCAGGTAGCTGCTGGCCGCGTACTTGTTGTTGCTCTGTTTCGAGGGCCTGGTGGTCTCCACGCCCTGGGTGACGGGCTGCCGTCTGCCTTCCAGGCCACCGTCACGGCGCCGGGGTAGAAGTCGTTGATGAGACACACCAGTGTGGCCTTGTTGGCGCTGAGCTCCTCAGGAGGGTGGGAACAGAGTGACCGAGGGCCCAGCCTTGGGCTGACCTGCGGGGCGGCGGAGGGGAAGGAGGTCCGAGGTCTGGTCTCCAC
Source organism: Eonycteris spelaea (assembly GCA_003508835.1). Taxonomy (NCBI): domain Eukaryota; kingdom Metazoa; phylum Chordata; class Mammalia; order Chiroptera; family Pteropodidae; genus Eonycteris; species Eonycteris spelaea. The sequence continues at coordinate 1,305 of PUFA01001292.1, forward strand.
TGTGGGAGATGCCGACCTCAGGTCTTCTGCGGTACACTCCCTTCTCTTTGAGGTGTGGGCCCCATTCTGCCCAATGCTCTACCTTTCTCGTGTTCGAGATGGGAGGTGACAGTCACCTCCTGTTGGAGAAACTCAGTGCCTTACTCTTGGAAGCTCTGGGCTTCTCGTTTCTCCCTCAGATTCACAGTCCTCCTGATCAACTGCAGCAGCTCTGCTATCCAGGTACTGGCTGGCCTCACCTTGACACTGCATCTTTCCTGTGGACTCTGTCTGTCCTGGGGCTTCTGTTGGTCCCAGATGTGCCTATTGTACCTTTCCAAGGGTCCTCAAAACAGGGCATCTGTCTGTATTGGCCTTAGACTCCCCTCCCTTCAGGAAGGGACATACTTGCTCACTGTCCCAGGGTCACCATCTTTGGAGTCCCCGATCCATTCCCCAGAGCCACACTCGAGGGCTGTCAACACTGGGGCTGAATCCAGGATGTCTTCGAGGGAGTCCCTGGGAGGTGGCTGTTTTCGTCTCAGTCTGTGCTGTGTGTTCTCTGAAGCCTTTCCTGTACCTATGATTTCTCTTATGGAAATCCGTATGTCCTAGGACATGTGTGTGCCTCTTAAGGCCTGTCCTTGCCACCGTCTCAAAAAGGTCCTCAGAACGAGTTCTGTTCTGTTCTGAGTATTCTCTCACAGTGCTGACAGATTTGGGGAAACCTCTGGATCCTGAGTCTCCTGACATCTGTCCTGTCTAAGGTGTCTTCCCTGCCTTGGAGCATGGGCAAAAACGTAGCACTCGGGGATCATCTCATCAGAATTGCTCCCTCAATCTTAGTCCACCTTGCCTTGCTTGCTCCTCATCCTTTCCCCGTCAACAATATAAAGTTCCTCTCACTACTGCAGCACACACTCCCACCACCACCAAGAAAGGACAGAGCCCATGAGTGACACACACATGTCCATTTCAGCAGATCTCAGACTGAATCTCACATCTCCTGGCCTTGGGACAGTAGCCAGAGCCCCCAACTCCCACAGTCGACGGCCCCTGCATTCTCCCAGGAACCCAGGCTTGGAGACCCAGAGGCAGTGGGACATCCTAGAGCCCAGAGGTGAGAGTCCCTGGAGAAGGAGCTTCTGGTCACAATACAGAGAGGCAGGAGAAGTCCCTGATTTTCTCCTATCCTGTCCCCACCAGCAGCCTCAGAAGCAAAGCAGGGTACAGGATGCAGAGATGGGCAGGCAAAATAGGTGAAGGTATGGAAGGCCAGAGCCATTCAGACCCCAATCCTAGACTGGACGCAAGGAGAGGAAAATCGACCCAAACCTCAGTGTGGATCGCTGGAGGAAGGAAAAGGGGAGACTCACCTGAGACGGTCAGCTGGGTCCCTCCGCCGAACACATTACACAGTGACACAGCCTCGAACACAAACCTCTTTTCACCCCCTTCACCCCCTGCCCAGGCCCACCTGCAGCTGCACGGGAGGCCCCAAGTCCAGCCTCCTTGTCACGGGTGGCGATCGGGCAGATGGCTGGGTGCGAGGTGGTGACCTCTGTGAATGGCATTTCAGTCGTCATTGTGAAAGGATGACTAGGTTGTTGAATCACAGGGAAGTTGTTGCTGGCACTTCTACTGTGAATGGGGAGTGTTTTGAAAGGTTGGATGCCACCGCTTCCTCGGGAGAGGAGGTGGAGTAGATTCACGGAGCGGTGAAGGCAAGAGTGTTTGGGGGAAGAATGACGGTCACCCTCAGGACCCGGACCCAGATGCACGGTCCTGCCCGCCAGCTCTCTGCCTTTGGTCTGGCCAGCCTGAAGGAGAAGCGGCAAGGTCACTCTTGGGTCCCCCTTGTGAGGCCAGTGGTGGCAGCTGCCTGTGTGCAGGGGCGGAAGGAGAGCTGCATCGGCACAGTCAGGGCCCTGGGCGTGTGGGGATGCACTCGGCACCTTATCCCGACGAGTTTTCTGTGTGTGAGTGTCTGGGGTCCCCTAGCACTCTTCTGGATCTACATGAGCCCCGGATGAAGATGTCCCTAGTCGCAGTGCACCTACGCCTGGCAACACACGTCGATGTCCTTGACGGAACCTGCGTGCTTTGAGTGGGGTCTCGAAACCCAGTGCCTCAGCCTGCGGTCAGACATTTTCGTCAACCGCAGAGCTCACGCAAAGGACACACAGGCCTGGTATCGTTCTGTCTGGGACACGGCGTCATGCTCAGCAAGCTGGGTCGTTTCTGCTTCTGTTCCGACTGCCTGCCGCCAACGTCCTCACTCTCAACCTGGACCAGAACGTTCCTGCCCTTTCCCTTGTCACCGGCTGTCCCTGGAAGCCCAGAACCTGGGGACAGCAGGGATCGGCATTTCTGCGGTCATGCCTACTCTGGGACCCCACTGGAGTATCTTCCCCCCACTCTTCACAGTCCACTCAGAGCAATGCCCACCACAACCATGTTTGTAAAGGGACATGTGCCTTAATGAACAGTATGCGTGTGAGTGTATGTTTGTGTGTATTTCTACCTGTGGGGGTGTGTGTGTGTGTGTGAAAGCATAACTTATACTCAACAAGAAAGAGTTTATAAGCTAGTTAAGGCCCCCTTCCTAGACCTGAAGCTGAATTTTCACACGCAGACTGAAGGCAGATCATCCGTGTACGAGTGGACGTTGGGTCTTACGGTGGGGTCAGCGGTGACTGTCCTGTGAGGGGAAAGAGAGAGCTGACACAGCAGGGACCCCCGTGAGACACATATGGTAGGGCGATCCCCAAGTGGGAGTACGGAGGGAATGACCAAGGCCCAGGGACTGAGGATCCTGCAGTTTCCGTGACAGCGAGGGCCTGAAATGGGCAGATGGCTGTGTCCCAGGTGAAGTAAGACCTTTTACGGGAGACCCGAAGGAAGGAGAAATGCTCTAGACTTCAAGTGGAGGGCTTGCCAGAAATGCTAGGAAGCTGTGGAAGGCATGCGACTGGCAAGACCGCGTGATCCAGGGAGGGGAGCTGAGGCTCTCTCCTGGATCCATGGGGGCCACGCAGCGTGGGTCTCCGGGGTGGACAGAGTCCACACAAGAACAGGGAGATTAGGGACGGTGCCTAGGCAAGCTGTCATGGGTCCTACAGCCTGAGTCCTTGCTCTGGAACATTCTGTGGGCTATTCTGGGAGAGAGTGAAATTCCCCTTAGAGAAAGAGGCTGACTATTTCCACGGTCCTTTGTTACAGTGACTCAAGGATTCTGTCACCTGGGGATGCTTGAAATCAGGATAAAAATTCATAAATCAAGAATGCGCAGAGAACAGGATGTCTAAATGACAATGAGCATATTTTATTGAGAGATGATGGGGTGTAGGGATGAGGCCGACTGGGGGTGGGAGGGGGATCCCCAGGTGTCCTTCTGCTCCAGCCCCTGTGAGGGAGGGCGGAGGGTCCTAAGAACACTGCGAGGGGGCGAGTGACTTCTCCACGGTGCTCCCCTCGTGCGTGACCAGGCAGCTGTAGCTGCTCTTCGATTTCCAGCTTTCGGGCGTCAGGCTCAGGTAGCTGCTGGCCGCGTACTTGTTGTTGCTCTGTTTCGAGGGCCTGGTGGTCTCCACGCCCTGGGTGACGGGGCTGCCGTCTGCCTTCCAGGCCACCGTCACGGCGCCGGGGTAGAAGTCATTGATGAGACACACCAGTGTGGCCTTTTGGTGCTGAGCTCCTCAGAGGAGGGCGGGAACAGAGTGACCGAGGGCCCAGACTTGGGTTGACCTGTGGGGTGAGGGAGGAATTGGAGGTCAGAGGTTTGGTCTCCACTGTGGGAATTGCCCAGCTGTCATGATGTGGATCCAGCTCCCCCAGGTACATGCTGAGGGCCCCAGAATGCCCTTAGCTCCTCTTTGTTCAGATCTGGGATGGAAAATGACAGTCACCTCCTGTTGGAGAACCTCAGTGCCCGACTCTTGGCAGCTCTGGGGCCTTCTTGGCCACTTGTTTATCCCTCAGGCTCATAGACCTCCTGACCGACTTAGGCACCTCTGCTGCCCTGGTACTGGCTGGCCTCACCTAGACACCTCGATACCAGAGGACTCCATCTGTCAACAGGACTTGTGTGTGTCCTGGCCTTACGCTCTCCTCTCTTTCAGGAAGGGAGATGCTTGCTCACAGTCCCCCTCACATCACTGTTGCAGCCCCCCATCCATTCCCCACAACCACACTCCAGGGCTGTCAGCACCACATCTGGATCCCAGGGAGTCTCCGAGGCTGTCCCTGGGAGGCGGCCGTTCTGGCCTTAGTCTAAGTCTGTGTATTTTCTGAACCTTTCCTGATTCTGTGATTTATCCTGGGGGAATCTCTCTGTCCTATGACATCAGCGTGCCTTGTCAAGGCCTGTCTTTATCACCTGTCTCGAAAAAGTTCCCCAGAACCAGATTCTACTCTGAGACATCTGTTACAGTGGGGAGAGGTGTGGGGCAACCTCTGGGCCCTGAGTGTCCTGACACATGTCCTGTCTCAGACGTGCGGCACCCTGCGGTCATCTCATCGGAATTCCTCTCTTCATCTTAGTCCACCTTGCTTTGTTCTTTCTCATCTCCACGCCCCCAACAAAAGTTCCTCTCACTCTCCCTGCATCAGCTACAACCTACCACCCAGCAAAGACAGAGCCCAAGGTTGACACACACACACACATGTCCAGTTCAGCAGATCTCAGGCTGTTTCCCAAGCCCCTGGCCTTGGTGCAGCAGCCAGAGCCACCCATTTTCATGGTCCTACGCCCCTCCATTATCCCGGGACCCCAGGGCTCAGAGACCCTGAGGCAGCCAAAGATCCTAGAGCCCAGAGGTGAAGTCCCCTGGAGAGGGAGCTCCAGGTTCCAGTGAGGAGAGGCAGGAGGGGTTCTTGGGGTTCTCCTATCCTGCCCCACCAGAGGCTTCAGACACAAAACAGGGTAGAGGATGCAGAGACAGGCAGACAGAAGAGGTGAAGGGATGGAAGGCCAGAGCCATTCTGACCCCAATCCTAGATTGATGGCAGGAGACGAAAATCGACCCAAGCTTCAGTGTGGACCCCAGGAAGGAGGGAAAGGGGGAGACTCACCTGAGACGGTCAGCTGGGTCCCTCCGCCGAACACTTCACACAGTGACACAGCCTCGAACACAAACCTCTTTTCACCCCTTTTACCCCTGCCAGGCCCACCTGCAGCTGCACAGGAGGCCCCAAGTCAGCCTCCTTGTCATGGGTGGTGATCGGGCAGATGGCTGGGTGCGATGTGGTGACCGCTGTGAATGGAGTTTCAGTTGTCATTGTGAAATAATGACTAGGCTTGTTGAATCACAGAGAACATGAAGCAGAGACCTCTCAGACCCGGAGAATCTGGTGGAATCCTGGATGCTTCCACATCCTCAGGAGAGGAGGTCGAGTGAATTTCAGGGGTGGGAAAGGGAAGTGTGGTTGAAAGGTGAATGACGTTTACCCTCAGGATCCAGTAACTTCTGCACAGTTCTGACCGCCAGCTGTCTGACCTTGGCTGGGCCAGCCTGAAGGTGCAGTGGAATGAATGGTCACTGTTTGGTCTCCCTTCTGTGCCGGTGGTGACAGCCACCTCCTTGCCAGATGCATGGGCTAACTTCTAGCTGGAATGGTCCAGTCAGGGCCTTGGGTATCTGGGATGTGTTCACTGCTCCCAGTACATATTCTCTGAGTTTTCAGTGTGCTAGTGTCCGGTGTCCCTTCACTGCTTTTGAGGTTCAGAATCTCTTTAGTTAAATGCACCCTCAACCTACGACACACATTATACCCCTTGGTTGACAGGCATGGTATGAGTGGGTCCTCCACAGCCAGGGTCTCCGACTGCTTTCCAGCCACTTTATGTCATCTGCAGAGGTTACACAATGTACACACAGGCCTGACATCCTTCCCTCTCGGACACAGCATCATGCTCATCAAGCAGCGTCTCATTCTGCAGAGATTTGTGTGCGATTTCTGTCCAGACTCTCTGCTGCAACCTTCCTCAGGTCTCCAGGTCTCACTCTCAATCTGGACTGGAATGACCCTGCCCTTTAACTTGTCACCGGTCATCCATCCCTGAACACCCAGAAGCTGGGGACTGCAGTGACTGACACTTCTTTAGTCAAGTCCGCCCAGGGACCCCACTGCTATACCTTCTACCCCAGCTCTTCTGGAAACTTCCAGAGCAATGCCCACCACAACAATGTTTGTGAACGGATGTATGTCTGTATGACCATTATGTATGTAAGTGTATGTTCAATGCATTTCTCTCTGTGTGTGTGTGTGTGTGCCTGTGTGTGATAGTACAGATTGTACTTGTAAGAAGATGAAGCAGTTTATAGGCAGTAATGGCTAATTCCTGGAATATGATCCTTGATTTCTGCATGCAGGTCCCAGTCAGGGCATCTGAGAAAAGTGGACATCAAGTCCTGTGGTGGGGTTTGTGGTGGACTGGTGTGTAAAGTGATGGAGGAATTGATCTGCTTCGTCTCCCAGGGGACTTGAATACAGCTGGGAGCTCTGTGAGACACATGGGTTGGAAGGTCCCCAGAAGGAGTGTGAAATGAATGACCAGGGTCCAGGGACTGACGGTTCTATAGTTTGTGTGACAGTGAGGGCCTGAAGGACGGGGCAAAAGACCATGTCCCTGGCCACATAGAGAATGGCGGGGCATGGGAGGAGGGCTAAGGAAGGAAGGAGGCTCTAGACTATGACCTGGAGGATTTCCAGAAAATCAAGGAAGCCACAGAATTCGCTGAATAGCAAGACTGAGAAATCCAGGGAAGAAGCTCAGGCAATATCGTGGATGTCATGAGTGCCACATGCAGTGGGCCCCTGGGGTGGATGGAGACCACACAAGAACAAGGAATTTAGGGAAGGCGTGAATAGGTGCTATAATGGGTTGTGCTGCCCGGGTCTTCTGTTCTGGAACATTCTTGGGTGTTTCTGGGTGAGAGCGAAACCTCACCTCAGTATAACAGGGTGACACCTTCCACTGATTCCTTTCACTCAGGGTCAAAAGGGTTGTGTCATTGGGGGTGCTGGAGATCAGGACAAAAATGCATAAGCCAAGAATGAGCAGAGAGTAGGATGTCTGATTGACAATGAGCACATTTTATTAAGAGCTGCTGGGGTCCAGGGACGTGGCTGATATGGGGTAGGAAGGGGGATCCTCCCGGGTGTCCTTCTGCTCCAGCCCCTCTGTGGGGTAGGCAGAGGGTCCTAAGAACACTGCGAGGGGGCCAGTGACTTCTCCACGTGCTCCCCTCGTGCGTGACCAGGCAGCTGTAGCTGCTCTTCGATTTCCAGCTTTCGGGCGTCAGGCTCAGGTAGCTGCTGGCCGCGTACTTGTTGTTGCTCTGTTTCGAGGGCTGGTGGTCTCCACGCCCTGGGTGACGGGGCTGCCGTCTGCCTTCCAGGCCACCGTCACGGCGCCAGGGTAGAAGTCATTGATGAGACACACCAGTGTGGCCTTTTGGGCGCTGATCTCCTCAGAGGAGGGCGGGAACAGAGTGACCGAGGGCCCAGACTTGGGCTGACCTGCGGGATGGGGGATGGCAGGAGGTCAGAGGTCTGAGGTCTTTCATGGGGCCACCTGACCTCAGTCTTGATGTGGGCACCAGTTCATGAGCATCCGTCTGAAACACTAGTTCAGGAAACACTGCATCCTCGGGTCTATGCCATGGAGTGCAGGTTAGGGTGTTCTTCAAACAATTCGCCATTTTCCTGAGTAACCCGGAGCCTGCACACCGGCTAGCACCTGTCCAAGATCCTCTTGGAGCCCCGTTTCCCACACGGATGTCTGACTCTCACCCTCCCGACTCTGCCTCCTCTTGACATTCTGTCATTGTCTGTCTGTTCGTGCCCACAAGAGATGACATGAGCTTTCTGACCTCCTGTTGGGTCAGTCTGGGACATTTCTGGCCTGTCACCTCTGTGCTGGAAGCCTTAGGATCTTTGCCCTAAAAAGTCTGCTTTGACTCAAATTGCTCTCTCCTGGACCATTTCTCACAGGGCAGGATCTTTGCTGATCAAACAGAGTCTGTCTGCGGGTCCTTGCTTCTCTCTCGTTCCACAGTCTTTTGGCATCCCCCCTGGCAACTGGTCATATTGAAGCTTCATCACTAGAATCTGTGTTCTTTTGTGCGAGGATTCGTGCCCTGAGACCCAGGAGCTACCTTGCCCTCACACCCTGTCATTCAATGACCTTTCCTCCAGCACCTTCTCCTTCCCTTCTGTCCTCCCTCCTGCCGGGTTCTGGGAATCTAATCCGGGTGAGGACCCTGCAGCCACCACACAGAGATCTGGGGGAGCCCTCAACCCCTTCAACATTCTTGGCCCTGATCCTGAGTCCTACACCCGGGAATTTTCCCTAAACCCTCTGACCTGTGTGTCCCAAGACTCAGCCCCAAGGGTTCTGGGTCCTTCTAAAGTCTCCATGTGTTCCTGCCTTCACTACTCATAGTTCTTCCCTCTTCTCCTTGAGATTGGCCCCCTAAGTGAACTCTACAGACAAAGCCAGCCAACGGCACCCAAATGGAGGACAGAACAGAACAAGTCTTGTCCCCAGAATGACACTGGCAGACAAGAGAGAAGAGTCTCTATAGGTCACCCTGTCCATTTCTCTGCCTCAGGGGTCAGAGGCGACCAGAGGAAGCAAGCAGGACAGTAAGAGCAAGGAGGGGAAGAGGTCAGGGCCCCAGTGACTGGAGTTCAGGCTGAAATCTTGGCCAAGGGCTGAAACAAGACACAGAAAAGTGCAAACACAGCAGAAAAATACCCAAACCTCCGGAAGAACAGGCAAGGAGGGAGAAGAGGAGACTCACCTAGGACGGTCAGCTTGGTCCCTCCGCCGAACACCCCACACTCTGACACAGTCTCATACAAAAACCCCTCTCTGGGAGGCTCAGCCCCACCCACAGCCCCCTGCCTGCAGCTGTGGTGGAGGAAGTCAGGGCCACTGCCCCAGGCTGGTGTCTGTTCAGCAGGGGCCACATGCACACCCAACTTCCACCCAACTACCACGCATTACAACGTAGGTGACATGTAGTGAATATACAACAACAGGATCATTGAAAGCAATTCTCCCCAAAGAATTGGCCATCTCATCCGCTATCCCTATTACTGTTGTCTGTTAGAAAATGGCTTGAGTTTGTGGAGGGCATTTGTGTCACTACGAGTCAGATTCCGTGGAAATGGTGGGACATCTGAACTGTGTATGTTTAAACAATCCTAACTTCTTGACGAGACCATGAGGTGAGGGCAGAGTTTGTCCCCTACCTTCTGAACTTCCCCTTCGAGGGAGAGGCAGGTTGGCCTGTGACTAGAGGCCATCGATAACGTCCTATGTCCCCAACCATCAAATCAGGGGCTCTGACTCATCTTGCCTGGTGACATCCTAGTTTGGGACTGTCCTGAGTGAAGTCAGGGTAGTCCTGTAGGAAATGCCAGCCTGTCCTCCAGGGTGACCTTGGGAATAACCCCTTGCCATCCTGCAATCTGGTCTCAAGTTGGGGTGGATCTGGTCGCACGATCGTTGCTCTGCTTTACTCAAAGGGAGACATGAGCAACACCTGACTCTGGCTGTGAATCCCACCTCCAACTAAGGAGAACATGGATCAATGGCTGATTTCAGACCCAGGGCACGTGGGGTCAGGATGAGTGAGACTATGCTGGCACCCAGAGACCAGGAGACATAGAGGTCTCCTGGGGTCATGTAAGGGCAATCAGGTGGTGCCCGAGGACGGTCCCAGTGGACTATGTCCATCATTTGCAGTCACATTACCATCATCACTAGAGGATAGCCACAGTGTATGCACACAGCAGATACTTCACATCGTAAAGTTCACCATGGCACCCAGCAGTAATCATTCACCATGGGACGATGGCAGGGACCTGACAGGTCATTCTGTAAAGTGGTGGACACAAGGCAAGAGTCTTCATTTCTCTTTTATACTAGAGTGTGAAATACACTACGGAGTGACGAAAGGGCAGCTGAAGGCACTCCGTTCGTGGACACGATGAGGGCCTCACAGGAGGAGGAGGACAGAACTGAAATATCCCATGATGCATTCCTTCCCAATGGAGTCACTGGATATCAGAGCAGCTACTGTCACTCAAAGGAGGTCGACCCGACATGGGTATGAGTCCTTTGATGCAAAGTAGCTCGCCACCCTGAGAGGCAATTTTGCCAAAGTCCAGCCTGGACCTCGTTAAGCCTCTGATGCCAGGACCCCTTTGCAGGAACACGAAGCAGAGAGAAACCCACCCGAGTACGGTTTTGGGGAGGGCACGGCTGGGGACTACATCCTGATGGTGGGAATGTTCTGGACGAGCAGCTCAGTCCTTGTAATCATTTTTTGCAATGAAAAGCTACAGCGATTTGGGAGATACTTACAGACCTAATATCTACCAATCACAATGTCAAACTTTATTCAATCCACATATATAAAAAAAACGAAAAATCCCAAAATAGCAACAGCACTTAAATACAACCAGGTAAATACACTTAGGACGTATATGAGAAACCTACTATTTCCGAATGTTAATAAATTTGTCATAATTTTTGTTTCGTTTAGTAATGGTATTTCAGTTACTTATTAGGCTCTTTTCTTTTGATAAACAGATGACATATTTACAGATGAAGAGATATGTTGAGATTTGCTTCCAAATATTACATAAGGATGAGTTATTCTGTTGTTGTTGGATCATTATTAACAAAGAATTGATTATTTTTGGGACCTGGTCCATTGGAATGTCTGGGTATTCTCATTCCTCTGTGCCCTTGTTTTTGTGTTTTCATTTTTCCTTAATAAAACTTACAAGAAAATAAATGGGAGATTCGAGTAAGGGAAGCATCAGGAGTTAGATTCTGGCATGCTACCAGCAGGGATTGAGATGAGGGACACCTCGGGGTCCCTTCCCTACAGGAGCCTCGGCATTCAGATTCATGATCAGGGTCCGGCAGATGCTGTGGCACAGTCGAACGCCTTAATCATCCACATCTTAGGTCATGATTTGGGGCAGGGGTGGTTGCCATCGAGCTCCTACGCGGAGCTCCTTCCTCTGCCGCATTGTGGCCCAGAGCTCCCTGGATTGTCCCACCCGCCCAGCAGCTCCGTGTCCCTGATGAACATGGTGCTCGCACAGGACTCCTTGGAGAGTGCTGGAACTGTGCATTGACAGCATATTGGGCCGGAACCTCTGTGAGCCGACCTCACCCGCCTCAGAACCTGGGGATGAGCATGTCTTTGACACCAGCTGCAGGTGCACTCAGAGCTGAGACACAGTGACCAAGTTGGAAAGGGGGCCCATGGACAGGGGCCCTGGGGTATTGTGTCACCTGAGAAGCCTGACCTTGCTGTAGCCTGAGGCCACACTCACTTTGCCCTGAGAGAGTCTGACCCCGCCACGCCCTGCTTCGGAATTCGAATTGATCTCTGTCCTAGGGATGAACTTTGTCACCCTTTTTTGCACAGGATAGTGCCCTTTCCCATTTCCCATCATTAAGTTCCTTGCCCCCTGATAGCATCACCTTGAGATTGATCTTGAGCCCACAAAGGGCTGACCAGAAACCCACTGCCTCTATGTCTCAGTCTCACCTGGGATCCTTCTCATTTCTCCCTGATTCCTTCAGGGCAAAGCGCATCCCTCCTACACAGCCCTTATCCCTTCCCAGCGACAAGGACTCCATCCAAAGGGCCAGCCATGCAGGATTAGTTCCTGCTGAGGGTCACGGCTCTCACCAGTTGAAGATGTCATCTGGTACCTGTTGGACTGTTTGACTGAATGACGGGTAGTGGAATCTCATGTCATGAGTCCCCTGGCTCCTGAATACCGACCCTTTAACCTAGACTCAGCCGGACGCAAGAATGCACATCAGAAATGTCAGATGAATAATGATTACGTCTTTATTGAGGAGATATAGACATTGGGAGAGAGTGAGAGCTCCCTGGTCTGAGCCGATCCTCGGCAGGGGTCTCAGGGGTACAGTGGAGAGCTGTGGGAAGAGGTGTCTGGCTGAGGAAGTCCCCTGAGGGTGGTGGACAGAGGGTCCTAAGAACACTGCGAGGGGCGAGTGACTTCTCCACGGTGCTCCCCTCGTGCGTGACCAGGCAACTGTAGCTGCTCTTCGACTTCCAGCTTTCGGGCGTCAGGCTCAGGTAGCTGCTGGCCGCGTACTTGTTGTTGCTCTGTTTCGAGGGCCTGGTGGTCTCCACGCCCTGGGTGACGGGGCTGCCGTCTGCCTTCCAGGCCACTGTCACGGCGCCGGGGTAGAAGTCATTGATGAGACACACCAGTGTGGCCTTGTTGGCGCTGATCTCCTCAGAGGAGGGCGGGAACAGAGTGACCGAGGGCCCAGACTTGGGCTGACCTGCGGGATGGGGGACGGCAGGAGGTCAGAGGTCTGAGGTCTTTCATGGGCCACCTGACCTCAGTCTTGATGTGGGCACCAGTTCATGAGCATCCGTCTGAAACACTAGTTCAGGAAACACTGCATCCTCGGGTCTATGCCATGGAGTGCAGGTTAGGGTGTTCTTCAAACAATTCGCCATTTTCCTGAGTAACCCGGAGCCTGCACACCGGCTAGCACCTGTCCAAGATCCTCTTGGAGCCCCGTTTCCCACACGGATGTCTGACTCTCACCCTCCCGACTCTGCCTCCTCTTGACATTCTGTCATTGTCTGTCTGTTCGTGCCCACAAGAGATGACATGAGCTTTCTGACCTCCTGTTGGGTCAGTCTGGGACATTTCTGGCCTGTCACCTCTGTGCTGGAAGCCTTAGGATCTTTGCCCTAAAAAGTCTGCTTTGACTCAAATTGCTCTCTCCTGGACCATTTCTCACAGGGCAGGATCTTTGCTGATCAAACAGAGTCTGTCTGCGGGTCCTTGCTTCTCTCTCGTTCCACAGTCTTTTGGCATCCCCCCTGGACAACTGGTCATATCCCTGAAGCTCTCATCACATAGAATCTGTGTTCTTTTGTGCGAGGAATCGTGCCCTGGTGAGACCCAGGAGCTACCGTGTCCTCACACCCTGTCATTCCATGACCCTTCCTCCAGCACCTTCTCCTTCCCTTCTGTCCTCCCTCCTGCCGGTTCCGGGAATCTAAACCGACTACGGATTCTCAGGACACCGCATGAAGATCTGGGGGAGCCCCTCAACACTTTGGCCATTCTTGGCCCTGGATCCTGAGTCTCACACCCGGGAATTTTCCCTGAACCTCTGACCTGTGTGTCCCAAGACTCAGCCCCAAGGGTTCTGGGTCCTTCTAAAGTCTCCATGTGTTCCTGCCTTCACTACTCTAGTTCTTCCCTCTTCTCCTTGAGATCGGCCCCCTAAGTGAACCCTACAGACAAAGCCTGCCCAACAGCACCAAATGGAGGACAGAACAGAACAAGTCTTGACCCCAGAATGACACTGGCAGACAGCGAGAAGAGTCTCTATAGGTCACCCTGTCCATTTCTCTGCCTCAGGGGTCAGAGACGACCAGAGGAGGCAAGCAGGACAGTAAGAGCAAGGAGGGGAAGAGGTCAGGGCCCCAGTGACTGGGGTTCAGGCTGAAATCTTGGCCAAGGGCTGAAACAAGACACAGAAAAGTGCAAACGCAGCAGAAAAATACCCAAACCTCCGGAGAACAGGCAAAGGAGGGAGAAGAGGAGACTCACCTAGGACGGTCAGCTTGGTCCCTCCGCCGAACACCCAACACTGTGACACAGTCTCATACAAAAACCCCTCTCTGGGAGGCTCAGCCCCACCCACAGCCCCCTGTCTGCAGCTGTGGCGGAGGAAGTCAGGGCCACTGCCCCAGGCTGGTGTCTGTTCAGCAGGGGCCACATGCACACCCAACTTCCACCCAACTACCACGCATTACAACGTAGGTGACATGTAGTGAATGTACAGCAACAGGATCATTGAAAGCAATTCTCCCCAAAGAATTGGCCATCTCATCCGCTATCCCTATTACTACTATCTTTTGGATATTGGCATGAGTTTGTGGAGGGCATTTCCATCACTACAAGTCACATTTCGTAGAAATGGTGGGACATCTCAACTGTGTATGTTTAAACAATCCTAACTTCTTAACGAGACCATGAGGTGAGGGCAGAGTCTCCGCTACCTTCTGAACTTCCCCTTCGAGGGAGAGGCAGGTTGGCCTGTGACTAGAGGCCATCGATAACTTCCTATGTCCCCAACCATCAAATCAGGGGCTCTGACTCATCTTGCCTGGTGACATCCTAGTTTGGGACTGTCCTGAGTGAAGTCAGGGTAGTCCTGTAGGAAATGCCAGCCTGTCCTCCAGGGTGACCTTGGGAATAACCCCTTGCCATCCTGCAATCTGGTCTCAAGTTGGGGTGGATCTGGTCGCACGATCGTTGCTCTGCTTTACTCAAAGGGAGACATGAGCAACACCTGACTCTGGCTGTAAATCCCACCTCCAACTAAGGAGAACATGGATCAATGGCTGATTTCAGACCCAGGGCACGTGGGGTCAGGATGAGTGAGACTATGCTGGCACCCAGAGACCAGGAGACATAGAGGTCTCCTGGGGTCATGTAAGGGCAATCAGGAGGTGCCCGAGGACGGTCCCAGTGGACTATGTCCATCATTTGCAGCCACATTACCATCATCACTAGAGGATAGCCACAGTGTATGCACACAGCAGATACTTCACATCGTAAAGTTCACCATGGCACCCATGCAGTAATCATTCACCATGGGACAATGGCAGGGACCTGACAGATCATCATTCTGTAAAGTGGTGGACACAAGGCAAGAGTCTTCATTTCTTCTTTTTATACTAGAGTATGAAATACACTACGGAGTGACGAAAGGCAGCTGAAGGCACTCCGTTCGTGGACACGATGAGGGCCTCACAGGAGGAGGAGGACAGAACTGAAATATCCCATGATGCATTCCTTCCCAATGGAGTCACTGGATATCAGAGCAGCTACTGTCACTCAAAGGAGGTCGACCCGACATGGGTATGAGTCCTTTGATGCAAAGTAGCTCGCCACCCTGGGAGGCGATTTTGCCAAAGTCCAGCTGGACCTCGTTAAGCCTCTGATGCCAGGACCCCTTTGCAGGAACACGAAGCAAAGAGAGACCCACCCGAGTACGGTTTTGGGGAGGGCACAGCTGGGGACTACATCCTGATGGTGGGAATGTTCTGGACGAGCAGCTCAGTCCTTGTAATCATTTTTTGCAATGAAAAGCTACAGCGATTCGGGAGATACTTACAGACCTAATATCTACCAATCACAATGTCAAACCTTATTCAATCCTCATATATAAAAAAAAATGAAAAATCCCAAAATAGCAACAGCACTTAAATACAACCAGATAAATACACTTGGGATGTATATGAGACATTGGTTGAGAAACCTACTATTTACAAATGTTAATAAATTTGTCATAATTTTTGCTTCATTTAATAATGGTATTTTAGTTACTTATTAGGCTCTTTTCTTCTGATAAACAGATGACATATTTACAGATGAAGAGATATGCTATCTGATATTTGCTTCCGAATATCGCATAAGAGACAAGTTATTCTATTATTGTTGGGTCAGCGAATTGATTATTTTGGGACCTAGTCCATTGGAATGTCTGGGTATTCTCATTCCTCTGTGCCCTTGTTTTTGTGTTTTCATTTTTCCTTAATAAAAACTTACAAGAAAATAAATGGGAGATTCGAGTAAGGGAAGCATCAGGGGTAGTTAGATTCTGGCATGCTACCAGCAGGGCCATTGAGATGAGGGACACCTCGGGGTCCCTTCCCTACAGGAGCCTCGGCATTCAGATTCATGATCAGGGTCCGGCAGATGCTGTGGCACACTCGAACGCCTTAATCCGTCCACATCTTAGGTCATGATTTGGGGCAGGGGTGGTTGCCATCGAGCTTCTACTTGGAGCTCCTTCCTCTGCCGCATTGTGGCTCCAGAGCTCCCTGGGTTGTCCCACCCGCCCAGCAGCTCCGTGTCCCTGAGTGAAGGGACTTGCACAGGACCTCCTTGGAGAGTGCTGGAACTGTGTGCATTGACAGCTTGTGGGCCTGCAGCTCTGTGAGTTGACCTCACCCGTCTCAGGAACCTGAGGATGTGCACATGTCTGACACCTCCTGCAGGTGCACTTGGGGTGAGACACAGTGACCAAGTTGGAAAGGGGGCCCATGGACAGGGGCCCTGGGGGTATATTGTCACCTGAGAAGCCTGACCTTGCTGTAGCCTGAGGCCACACTCACTTTGCCCTGAGAGAGTCTGACCCCGCCAAGCCCTGCTTCTGAATTCGAATTGATCTCTGTCCTAGGGATGAACTTTGATATCCTTTTCTGCCCAGGATAGTGCCCTTTCACTTTACCCATCGTTCGTTAAGTTCCCTGCCTCCTGATAGCATAACTTTGAGACTGACCTTGAATCCACAAAGGGCTGACCGGAAATCCACTGTCTCTATGTCTTAATCTCACCTGGGATCTTACTCATTTCTCCTTGATTCCTTCAGGGCCCCGCCCGATCCCTCTCACACAGCCCCTCTCCCTTCTCAAGTGACAAGGAGTGCATTCCAAGGGCCGTCCATGCAGGATAAGTCCTTGCTGAGGGTCACAGGTCTCACCAGTACGCAGAAGTCACCTGGTCCCTGGTGGATTGAGGAGTGAATGACAGATAGTGGAATCTCATGGCCCCTGAATACTGACCCTTTAACCTCGAATCAGCTGGACGCAAGAATACACATCAGAAATGTCAGATGAATAATGATTACGTCTTTATTGAGGAGATATAGTCATTGGGAGAGAGTGAGAGCTCCCTGGTCTGAGCCGATCCTCGGCAGGGGTCTCAGGGATACAGTGGAGAGCTGTGGGAAGAGGTGTCTGGCTGAGGAAGTCCCCTGAGGGTGGTGGACAGAGGGTCCTAAGAACACTGCGAGGGGGCGAGTGACTTCTCCACGGTGCTCCCCTCGTGCGTGACCAGGCAGCTGTAGCTACTCTTCGACTTCCAGCTTTCGGGCGTCAGGCTCAGGTAGCTGCTGGCCGCGTACTTGTTGTTGCTCTGTTTCGAGGGCTTGGTGGTCTCCACGCCCTGGGTGACGGGGCTGCCGTCTGCCTTCCAGGCCACCGTCACGGCGCCGGGGTAGAAGTCGTTGATGAGACACACCAGTGTGGCCTTGTTGGCACTGATCTCCTCAGAGGAGGGTGGGAACAGAGCGACCGAGGGCCCAGACTTGGGCTGACCTGTGTGGATAGAAGAGGGTGTGTTAGATATAAGGAGAATCTTGGGTGTTGGGATAGTCCCCACTAATCCACAACCTCTGTTACCATTCGCAGGTGTTTGATCTTGATCGCCCTGGTGACTTTCCTTTTCTGTCCCCTCCTTTCCACTCAGCTTCTGAACAGCAAATAATTTCCCACCCTTCCAGAACCATTTCCAAGTCATCTTCTCAAAGTGACCCTGTCAAGCCCTGCCATATATGCAGCCTCAATTTCCCCAAGTGTAACCAGGGCAGACTGTCCTCCCTCCTTCTGATCACTAGACTCTGGGTGGGAGTCTAACCCTGATCTCCCATGCCTCCAGCCCAGTATCAGACCACTAACTCGCTTCATTCTTCTGGAGCCTGGTTCCTCCTCTGTGATCTAAGGTCCCCCACCTCGCGGGCCAGGATGATAATGGCAGAGGACAGGAGGCCTCGTGCCTGAGCCCAACATCAATGGGGCCTTAAGCCTCCCTTGGGCACCAGGCTTTGCCCCTTCCCTGGCCTCAGCTCTCCAGAGAGGGCTGCGTCCTCTCAGCCCAAACTCCAGGGCTCCACTGCGGCTCTGCCCAGTTCCCTATCCTTTGTGCCCTGACCCCAGGACCCTTAACCAAGGCTGAGTTCTTGGAGCCGCTCCCCCACACAATGGGCACAGCAGCCTCATGGCCACCCCAGTACATCTGACAACCCCTGATTTCACCGGGCAGCCATGTAGCTGAATCCCCCACTTCACTCCCCTATTTGTCATCCCCTGAATCCAACACCCTGTGGGAGGCTGACCCTTGTATAGATGAGACACTTGGGCCCCAGGCGTTACAGAGCTCCAGGGTCAGAGGAGTCTCTGCCCCATGCGCTCACTCCTCTCTGACCACCATCCTGGGAGGGCTGGGTTTCTAGCCAGCTTGCCCCATCTTAGCCACATCTCTGCATCTCCATGTCCCCATGGCCCAGCAGAGGCCCTGAGAGCTTCAGCTTAGAGTGAGCAGGACCCCTCTCATCATCCTCCATGGGCATCCCCTGGGGCTGAGCCTGTGTCCTTGAAGGCTGGGTCATAACCCCAGCCCTGCTTTGGCCTCCTTCTGTGTGGCCCTCACAGCTTAGATGGGCATCATGCCTTGAGCCCAGATTTTGAGGGGCTCAGGATTGCCTCTAATCTCCCCAGTGCCCCTTGTCAGAAGAGATCTCAGCTGCCATGTGGGCATCTGCCCTGGAAGAGGTGAAGGAGCCCCATTCTAGGACTAAAACCCCAGCCCAGGCCCCTGAGACCTGACTGTATCCCACTGTCGAACTCAGGAGGGGCTCCTGCCTTTGGGGTCCTTCCTGCTGGTTGCACGGAGACCAACCTGCCTTCCCAGGTCCCACAGAGAAAAGTGGGGGTCAGTCTGCTGATAAAGCAGAGAGGAAGCAACCCCGAACAGAGAAGAGTGACTTTCCCAAGACAACAGAGGGGGAAAAGGTAGTGAGAGCCACTTACCGAGGACGGTCACCTTGGTCCCGCCGCCGAAGATATAACACAGTGACTGAGGCTCAGACTAAAACCGGCCAGACCAACACTTGGGGCCCGTTCCCTGGGGGCTAGTCTGGAGCAAGAATCTGCAGGGCGTGACGGGCGCAGAGCTGCAGCAGGCAGAGCTATGTTCTGGGGTGGGGCTGGTGGGCATTCGGTCCCCAGAGGCTGGGGCACACCTGGGGGGCCCATGGCCCAGCGGTGTCCCCACGCCTGGCCCGCAGTCTAAGGCAGATGTCATCTATGTCTTGGAGTGTCCCAGTATATGTTTTCCCCACTCTTCAAGGTTGTTCTGGTCACCACTGTCCTCAGTGATGACAAAGATTCCGAGTGCCGTGTCCCCTCAGGGGGCTGCGTGGTGCGGCTTGACCTGCCTGACCTCTTCTGGTCTCATTTTGGGGCTTCTGAGTGTTTCTTCCGCATAGTTTGCCATGATCCAGCTGAATGAATGTCCTCCCTGGGCCCATGGACACAGGGTCATTTCTGACTCATGGTGGTCCCCCACAGAGACACCTTCCCCCTTTGTCTCCACACACTGAAACACAGTTCAGTCCCACCTCTTTCATGAAGCCTTTTCTGATCTCTCAGACACCGTCTTCACCTGTCCATCCATCCATCCACCCATCCATTTATCCTTCCATCCATCCATCCATCCATCCATCCATCCATCCACCCATCCATCCATCCATCCATCCACCCACCCATCTATTATCTATCTATCCATCCATCCATCATCTGTACATCTGTCCAACAATGGCTCCCAACTGTTTCATGTGCCGGGACATGGTTGGATCCTCCTGGCTTTCACCCTCATCCTTCTTTGAAACCTCTCAGGTCAAAGCCAACAAGATCTTCATCCTGGTCAAGTCTGATGCTCCTCCCCTGTCCCCTGATGTCTCTGTAAGAGGTCCCCTTTCTGGTGACTTCCCCTTGGCATCCAAGACTACCCACTCACCCCCTCCCTTTTTCCCCAGCCCCTGCATGGCTGCCCACTCCAAGACCACCACCTATAATCCCATTCTCCCTGTATTCTCTCACTCTCTCTGTCTCTGACCCACACTGTATACTTCAATGACTGCCCAGGGGTCTCCCATCCCTATTTCCATCCCTGGCCCCTCTCTCTCTCTCTCTCTCTCTCTGGTTCATATTCACATGCACTCTGCCTCCTGAATTCTTCTTAAATGCCCTACAAGAACCTCAAACTCAACAGGCTCTACTGAAACACGCACATTTCCCTGTATTGTCCTCACTTTAGCCAATTTCTCTCCAAGTCGGAGGCCTGGAGTTGTCCCCTAATGCTTTCCCCTCATTAAATCGCCCTCTATGTTTTAGACATTCTAGCATAACACAAAAATACCATTAAAAACTTAGACAAAGAAACAGAAACAGCAAGTAACACTCTAAGAGTTTATGATGGCAAGAATTATTAGGCTTTGCCAAACCTGATTTTGTCTCTCAGTACGGTTTATCTAAATTGGAAGGTAATGTGTTATTTTGGGGCCCGTATTTTTCCACCTCAGTAGCAGGCCATTTGGTCACAATTGTATTTAAGGTGTGCACATAAGGTTTTTGAAACAAAACTTAATATAATAGTAATATAAATTCAATACTTGTTTCTGATTTAAAGAGAGCAAACACCCAGCCTTTTATCAGGTTAATTATTTAAGGAAACTTCCTCAACTTTCACCAAACTTATAGCAACTTTCACATTTCTTAAAGTCCAGGTTGCCCACTCTCACTTTTATTATTCAACACATTCTACAGATTCTAGCCAATGAAATAAGATGAGGCGGGGAAAGAGGTATAAGTAATGGGAAAAAAGAGAGAGCATCGCTCTTTGTAGATGATGTGATAATCTACATTGAAAAACCCCAAGACAATCAGCTGAAGAACTATTAGAACTAGTACAAGAGCAACATGCAAAAAACCAGCAGTTTTCTCTTCTACACAGCAGTAACCAATTAAAATATGAAATTGAGAAAAAAATTACAGCTTCAATAAAAATTATATTTTAAAACTCTAAAAACTCATTAAAAATAAACAGAAAATGAGCAAGATTTCCATGAATGAAATATAAAACAACTTGACTAATGGACATAATACAATAATGAGTTAGTGGGAGGCTTATTGCGTCCCTGGAAGAAAATGCCAAGCACCGTAAAGATGTATTCCGTGAAATTACAAATACAACACCAAAGGAATGATTTTTGAAAATGAGTGAATCAATTCTCAAGTCCAACAGAAGAATAATGACAGAGAACACAGATATTTCGAAAAAGAATAATAATAATAATGAATTCTTCCTCTGATACCAAAACATGTTGTAAAGGTAAAACAATTAAAACAGGGTGGAATGAATACAAGAATAGATCATTAGGCTATTAGAAACAAAGCAAGAAAGTGATTAATCAATAGTTTAGTATTTGAGAGTGATAGAAACTGCATTTATATTCAACAAATACTTGACTATTGACTCACTATTTGGAAAATAAATAAGATTATATCCTTACATACACAAAAATATACTGCAGTTGAAATAAAAACAAACACCAAACCAATAAGTATCAGAAATTGAAAAAATGACTGGTAATATTGAAATAAAGATTCCCCCTCTATGCTTATCACAGATCACAAAACTATTACAAAAAAAAAGTTAAACCAATTTGACACATAAAATTAAAAATGGCTTTACAGCAAAAGATCCCATTAACAAAAGGCATAAAATAGATCAGGGAAAAATATATACAACATACATCTTTAACAAGGGGTTAATGTCTCAAATATATGAAGAGTTCCTATAGATTTATAAGAAAATACAACCAACTGAATAGAAAAACAGGCAAAACTATGATTGGTAAATTCACAAAAGAAACAAACTCAGTCAACAAAAGTATAAAAGGGAAATAAGTTTTATCAATGATCAAATAAATGAACAACAAACATACTCTCATTTTTCTCATCACCTGAGCAAAATAGAAAAAGATCAACAATATCACATTCTTGGCAAGGATATGGAGGGCAGGGCACCATCATTCACTGTAATGATGTGAGTTGGAACAGCCTTTTGGGAGAGCAATTGGGCACTACCTAAGAAAATTCCAAAAACTTCTCTCTGACCCAGCAATTCCACTTGTAGGTATCTATCCTATGGTAATAACGTAAGTGCATTTTGTACATGCACACACAGCACATGCTTACTCCCACGGAGATTTCCACTGTGGCATTGCAGTGGGAAAAAATTATATTTTTAACTGGAAACAACCGAAATGTCCTTGAATAGGGGAATGCTTAAATGTACTCTGGTTCACCCAAACGTTGAAGTCTTACAAAGCCATAACAAGAATAAGGGAGGTCCCTATAGTCAATAACAGGTTTTTTAAGAGCTCATTGTAGGATAATATGCAGAGAAGTATTTCATTTTGGAACAATAAAATTCCACCACCAACTAGAGGAGTGTGTGTATGTGTGTTTTCAGGGTCATACACACATTGGAGAAGGGCTGGAAGTGTATAAACCAACCAGTGGTTGTCTCTGGAGAATGGGTTTTAGGGTAAGATGTGGAGAAATGGTAAGCAGAGACACTCAATTTTTACTTTACGTGCTTCTGTGCGTAATCATTTTTTTTACAAGTACATGTTACTCTTGTATTGAAAATTATTTTAAAAGATAAAAATGAAATAAACCTTCTTGCAAATATTTTCATAACTACAGATGATCATGAAACAAAAATGAAAATTGGTGACATTTTTCTATATTTTCTGATAAGCTTTTGAAAATGTGCACATACTTAAAAAATACCTAACCGAAAAGCATTCTGTATATTTGGCACATACGTATCCTTTTAAAAATGGATTTTGCCATCCTATTCAAGATGCTTCAGGCACGTAATTTTGGAGGTTTGTGTAAGATTCCTTGTGATGGATGCTCCATACTGTATTTACTCATACCCTCTTGGCTGGATATTTAGGTTATTTCCAGTTTTCTCCCATCATTAATAATGTTGAACTCACTATTCTTGTTTGTAAACCTTTGGTTATTTCTTTGATTATCCTTCCCCACCCCCCTCCTGTCCAGGATGAACTCCTAAAAGTGGAATTACACAATTTAAACAAATACACTTTCTTTTATGACTTGGATATTGCTAAAATGGTTGTACATTTTAGACTTCTATAAACAGTCCATGAGGGTGCCCATTCCTCCCCATCGACTCTTGGTACCATCGCTTCAAATTCACTGGACAATGTCAATGTTAATCATGGACCTGGTGCCCGCACAGACCGGTGCCTCCACCCTATGCACAAGCCTCAGGCTTTGGCCACTGCCCCTTCTCTGTCCTCTAATCTGGCCTCACACCAATCTCCTATCTGAAGCCGTCTTTCCAAAACATAGATCCAACTCTAACAGCCCTTTACTGAAATCTCTCAAAAACTTCTCCTGGACCCTAGGATAAAATATGGGGAGCGCAAGACCCCGGTGGTCTGAGCTCGCTCTGCCCCTGCTCTCTACCGCACATGCGTACCTCACTCTTCTCTCTCTGAGCGGCTGTCTTTGCCTGGAGCATTCCCATCATCAGTCAGCACCCCTCTATCTGTAAGACGAGGGTGGGCATACCCCTCGCTCTTTACTGCTCTTAAAATGGCCCATGAGTCTGTTCCCTCGTCTGAACATGACTCACTTGATTCAGCTCTACCCACCTTGCGTCCCCAGGCCTGGCCCAGGTAAACGTTTATGAATGAGTTGGGGAGTGGAGGAGAGACCAAGCCAAGCCCTAGCCCCTTCTCTCTACGCCTTGCCGACCACCGCTTCTCTTGACCATTTTGTTAAGACACAAGACACGCTGGTGAGGTCACAGCATTCGGTCCTGGGACTTCTTCCAGGCCTGGGACCGCGACCACCTCTCTGGGCCTCTGTCTCCGCTTGAGACAGCAGGACCTTGTAGGGCCACTGACCAGGAGGGTCTGTCCCTAAAATGAATAATAGTGCCTGCTGGGTATGCCCTGCCCCTACCTCTCGATTTCTGCCCTACCCAGAAGACAAGGCAAGTGAGGCACTAGCCTGAGATGCAAAATACAAGAGGTGCCAAAAAACTCAGTCATCGAGATAAGTGGTATTTTAATACAATATAAAAAAAATAAAAATCAATGCAAACAAATCCATACTGGA
Source organism: Eonycteris spelaea (assembly GCA_003508835.1). Classification (NCBI taxonomy): domain Eukaryota; kingdom Metazoa; phylum Chordata; class Mammalia; order Chiroptera; family Pteropodidae; genus Eonycteris; species Eonycteris spelaea. The sequence goes on from PUFA01001292.1 coordinate 25,181, forward strand.
TAAAAATGTCAATTTTAAATAAAGTCAACGTCTATCCAGGCCTCTGCTCTCTGGCTAACTCACTTTTTCTCATCCTTCCCCCATGACATGGCTCCTTACCTGTCCCTTAGGATCCGAAGGCTGCTTCCTGCCACGTCTTGGGGGCCTGGGGCCCTGCTCCACAGTATTACCATCAGGGTCATCAAGCCATGGGTGTCCACAACCAGGCCCAGCAGCAAAAAAGGCCAGTGCTGCCTGGGGCCAGATCTCTGGCCCCCAGGGTCCTTATGGCCTATTTGGCCTGTTCTGGGCTTCATCCACCCTCAGGGTCAAAGGCATCTCTGGCCTGATCTTCGGCGTGGGCTCCCTGGAGGTAGCATGTGCTGTTGGCAGGTGCCCCTGGCCCTTCTTGCTGGCAGCGGCCATCCTAATGGCCCCGTCTTCTGCTTGGTCCCCTCCAAGGTTGTTACCTCGGAGGATCATCCTCAGAATGGCATCTGCCAACTGCCCTGCTGTGGTTGGAATCCAGAGCTAAACCACCTCCCACTGCAGCCCCAACCAGCCCCACCCCTGGGGCCTTGGGCGGGCCACATCTGCTCTTGCCCTCTTTCCCCAGTTCCTCAAGGTTGCCCCCATCTGTGGAGCATCTCCCTGGGGCCTGAAGGGGCTGTGGAGGGCAGCCGAGTGCCCAGTGGGTCAGAAGTTGCTCAGGCCTGAGTTCCTTTCGGTGGGGTTGGGGCTTCTCTTCTGACCAGTCCCCAGGCTGGGCCCCTGCACACTGTAGTCCTGCCAGTCAAGCTCAGCCTGTCCTTGGCTGCTTTGGTCAAACCTGGCTGGTCCCCCTCTGGTCAGCTCCTCACTCGGCTTCTCAGCTAGGCAGGGCTCTGCAGGGAGTGATCTATACCCCTCACTCAAGGAGTAACGTCAAGCTCATGAATGTTGAAACCATCCAGACCTAGGTCACCTCTGGGCTTCAGTTTCCTTATCTGTGCAATGGGGAGAGCTCTTCTGCAGCAGGGAGAGTCTGAGAATGAATGAGATCGTGAGTCGGCTAAGTGCAGGCACAGAACAGGTGTTGAACGGATGCCGATTCCCTCTCCACCGTCCCTTTACTTTGGCCTTCAGAGCCACTATTGGTGTGTCCTTGGGGCAAGTGTCCCTGTTTTACAGGTGAGAAAACTAAGGATCAGAGAAGATGAATGCAGGACCCAAGGTGGTTCCAGGAGTGGGATGCGAGATGAGCTGGAATTTAGAAGTGAGTTTGTCCCCCGCATTTCCAGCCCTCCGTCCACCTGGAAGCCTTGTGCTTTGCTCCTAAGGGAGCCACAGTTTGGGTTCTTTGGGGCCGAGGTGAAGGAGAGATGGGCTGCACGATTGCTTTAGGTTCCGGTCCGTTTTGAAGTCCAGGAATATAATATATAATGTGATGATGAGACTGTTGCTGCTTATCTAGCTCTGACAAGAGGCCTTTCTTGGTGTCACACAATCAAGAGGGCTGGTCCTCGCAGGACTCCGGGGCATGCTTTGTGGATGACAGCATCACTCTCTGAGTCTCTGTGGGGTCACACCGCCAGGTGTCTGGGAGAACTGAAAGCCACAGGTTGCAGGTTCCTGTCTGTCACACCCAGCACCCGCCCTCATGCTTTCCAGTTGCTATTTTAGCCACAGGATCTTTCATACATTCACTCAAGCACAAAGCCGCAGCCCTTAAAGCTCTTGGTTTTCTGCTTCAATGACTCTAAAGGGGGACTCAGGACCAGCCAAGATGACTTTCCTGGGAGGTCCCTTTGCAAGTCGTCTGGCGCATATTTTGAGTCGGATAACCCTTAACTTTCCTGCTATCTTTGGTGAAAATGGATCCAGCCTCTAGCATGGGATGCAGTAACAGACAAATAACCTGGGACTTCAGTTCATGGATATGGATAATGGTTGCTGGAAGGCAATTGTCTGAGGATCTCCATGTTTCTGCATGTCTCTTGAGCAAAGGCACCGATTGACTTTGTTTTGGACCATTTTTCCAAGGCTGTTTGTATAGTGAACAGCCTCAGAAAGGAGAGGTGATGTCTCCCTCTGGAGCAAAATGTGCTTACTGGCCAGTATAAAAGATGTGGAGTGCCCGAGCTTGGATGCTTAGCTGTCACCTGCCCCTCTTTACATCACCCTATGGGGGCTCAGAGAACCGATGCAAGAAGATGCTGATATTTCAGCTGATGTTCTTAATGATACTGATACTCAGGCTACTCAAGTAATAAACTGTGAGTGATAAAGTGGCCTTTGTCCCTGACCCAGGAGTCTTGTGTCTTCTGCCAGCATCTGGGAGTCTGTGGCAGGCTTATTTTTTAGCTTGCAAGTAGAGTAAAAAATCTCAGACCCTCCACAGTTCTTGATAATGATGATAATGAGGAGGAAGAAAGAAGTGAAGTGGGTGATGGTGACTGGGACTTAATGGCTTGACCAGACTCATCAAAGCAGCTTTCAAGGAACTCCAGGCTGGATCTTTTCACCCTGCAAACACTGCTTAGACAACTTCCTAGGGATAAGTCTTCAGTGCTGAGGGCTGGATTATACAACGCACGCACAAATCCCTGGCTATGAAGAGGCAAGGCACTGAATGGTAATGGGGCGTGGGCACCTTAACAGATGTCATGAAGGGTATGGGGGAACCCCTGGGAGGCCCCAGATCCAGTTCGGCTTCTCCCATTGTAGTGTTCAGCCCACTCCTGCCTTTGACCTTTTGCTCCTGGTGCCTGAGGGACTGGGGTAGTGTCTGCCCTGGGGTCCAGGCTAAAGCTGCTCCCTCCCAGCACCCTGGTGTGCATGTGACACTCACCCACTACCCAGGGGCCAGAAGACGTGCTTCCCCCCAGGGGACAGCTCCAGGTCTTGGGTAGCATCTCCAGCTGCTCCTCCTCCCCCACCCACGCACCTGCCATTGCCTCTGGGCAGACACCGCCACAGGCCACATCCTCTTGTGGTGGCGACAGTCGGAAATCCGGGTCTGGCTGGGCCCTGAGGACCCTCAAGGGATGGTCTAGGCCTTCCCAGCTGGTGCAGCTGCAGCTCTGGCTCACCTGGCCCTGCCTCCTGCCCCCTCCCTGGACTCAGATGTGCCAAGGACTGGATTCAGGCCTGGCCAAAGTTGTCTAGGTCCAGCTGTTCGGCTCAGTGAACCTGCTGCTCAGCGTCCCTGGCTCCTCTGCATCCTGCCCTGGTCCTTCTTTTCTGGAGTGAAGGGCTGTGTCTCTGCCTAGTCACTTCTGCCCTGGTCAGAGGGCACCCCCCGCTGACCAGTCTCCTGCCCACTCTCCATCCCACAGGTCACAGAGACGCTGCCTGTGGCCACTGTGGTCTCCTTTCTCCTAGGCCCAGTCTCCCCAGCTCCCCTCTATCCCCAAATTTAATCTGCTGGTCCTTCTCATTTCATCTTGAGCATATCAATGTTGGCGCTTTGGGGTGGGGGTTTGAGGCAGAGGGTGACAAAGTATCTATCTAGGGAGATGATAAAGTTTCTGGAATCTGAGTCCTGGGTCAAGGTCTGGCTCTGTGGCTCCTGAGACCCCTCTGAGGGGTCCCCAAGAACCCTGAAGATCCCAGATCCTTTAGTAACAGAGAAAATGGGGGAAGAATCCTGCTGCTTCTGTAGATATCACAGACTCACCAACTTGGCAGCCCTCATCTAGCTCCTTTAGTGATGAGAAACAGGCACAGAGAGGGAGAGTTTCTTTCCTACGACACACAGCAACTTGGTGTAAAGACTGTGTACTGGGACTTACCAGGACCAGCCAGAGACCAGGGAGGACCAGTCTTTTTGGACATGGGGTGGGGCCAGCCTAGAATTGGAAATTTTAAACTGCTTTAACCTACAACTCTCCCAATCCACTGACTGAAGTGCAGCCCGAAGGGGAGAGTCCAGTAGGGGGCAGCAGAGGCCAGTAGTAGAAGGAGATGAAGCCTAGCAAAGGGCTAGAGCCCAGAGGGGGAGGCAGGCAGAGACCAGGGAAGGGCTTCATTGGAGGGGTCCAGAGCAGGATGAAGGGGCAGGACTCTGGTTCTGCATCTTCCCTGGCACCCGCCTCACCCCTGAAACCAGGACCGGGCCTGAGGGAAGGTGAGTGAGGTGAGTTGCATCCTATAGGATGGGATCCTGACTTTACTTATAGTTTTGATGTTTCATTCATCATAGAATACTTTTTACATTAATTTTGATTTCAAAAATATTGCATTGAATATTATTTATATTGATTAATGAGTTTTGGGAACCCCCCTCTTAAATTTTGCATGAAAGGAGAGTGTCTTACTTGCCTCATGCCTTACTCTAGACCCAGTTTTATCTGGAAAACATGAAAACCCGCTCCCTCCAGCGGGGGGAGGTGAGTGGACTGGAGTAGGTGTGGTCAGTGCACCGCAGTTCCTGCCTCACCTGACCAGGTGAGTTTAGATATTTGCATAGCAGAATCCTGTTTTTCAGGTCCTTTCCAAAGTCTTGGGTTGACACCTGGGAGGGTTATACTTCCATCATTAGGAGATCCTGCATGACGGGTGGTGGCTTTGTAGCAGCCACAGCTCCTAAACTGTTCCACCAGCACCCGCTCAGCCTGGTGGCCTTGCCCAGAGAACCTCAGTGGTCCAGTCTGCTTTATTACATTCACAAGAAGCGTACTATCCTGATGGCGATCGAAACCAATGTGATTTCTTTCCGATTCCTATTTCTTCATTCCTAAAAGCCAACACGTCCTCACTTTTATTTATAACTATACATGGCATACAATAGCAGCTATTGCATTGTATGTTGCAAATTACTAACGATAGCCTAGTGACTTGTTTTTCCAAAGTGAGTAGAAAATAGATAAATGATCGCATGAGGTCACCTCATTTTAATGTTGATCTCACCGGACACATCCCTTAATTTTCTGTGATTTAATGATATTCCTTAAAATGCCCATTAAGCAATTATTTCTACTGACAAATAGAGTCAGACAGGTTCTAACGGAAATAAGTCTGAAGAGCATATTTGACAGTGTAGACTGGCTTTGTCAGTTAGATTACACGGTGGGACTTTTCCATAGATTGAATGATATAAATCGACAGTCCCAAGTTTTGAAGAAAAAGTATATTTCAAGTACATGACAGCATGAAAGCATTTTCTCAAAAAATATTGGCAAAGAGGCATTACAATTACAGATATTCTAATTTTCTCAATTTTTTAAAAAATATATGTCTTAGTGACCTCTTAGTGAAGGGGCCTCTTAGTGAAGGAGCAGCAGATTTAACTAATAAGTTCTGGTCAAGCCTTCTTGATGTATATCCCAGAAACTGAGAAGGCAGATGACAAATGGCTAGGTGAGGCCCCTCTGCAGGTGGTTCCCTGGGAAGCTAACTCTGGGATGGAGCCAGCTCGTAAGAGTTTCACTAGGGGGAATTTTGGGGACCAACCACTGTGCAAGCCATGGGTCACAAGCAGGGGCCCAAAGGGGAATCAGCTGCAGAACAGGCTCATCTTCAATGACCCCATGGTGAACTCTGCTGCTGGGGTGGCCTTTCCCAGTTCTCCCAGGTGGGCTGAGAGGACGGATCTTCGGACCCTCACATTGATCAGGCTTTAGAAGCCAGGGCCCAGGGCAGGACCATTGTACAGGGCCAGGTGGCGCTCTTCATTCAGGGAGCTGACAGATGAAGGCAGGGCTGCCTGTGGTCAGTTCTCCCAGCAGATGGAGCCCTAAGCCTTTTATTCCAGAAGGTGGTGCATCAAACAATCCACCACTGGAGTCCTCTTGAAGTCAGGTGGTCTCCAGTTCTTTGCTTTCAACAAAATTAAAAAGAGTATAATATAGAGCTGGCAGGAGGTAGATCATTAAAAAAAATAATTTTTGACAATCAATCGACCACTAATAATTTTCTGGCAAATAACTCAAGAAGGAGTTCAGATCAGTAAGTAACGCTACTACATTTCAAAACTTCTGTTTGTGAACTTCTGTGCTTGAGACCAAAGTTTTTTGAGTTCCGTATAGCAATGAAAGTCAGGACAGAACTGATGCAGGACACTGTTTCATTCTAGCAGTAAGTTCTATTAATCAATAGATCCATGAATCAACACTATTTAATAATTACTTATGAACATTTGCATATGTTTATATTGGTTTGATCAAATTTTGTCACAAATAATTATAACTCAACATAGAAGTCACGTTACACTTAAACCCACAGGTCTAAAACAGATTTTGAAATATAAATTTAACATATGTTTTTATGATCAAGATGTATGACAGGATAATGGATAAGACACTTTCGGGTGTAAAAACATGTGAGCAGATAAGACCCAGTAAGGTATGTGGGATGGAAACAAGTTCAAAGAGAAGAAAGACAGAAAAAAAAATCCAAATATTAGAAGAATTTTTAAAAATATATCCAATAAGGATATATTTGTTTCCAGTTGATACGTATAAAACAGTGAAGCGAAAGTTCTACAAACTTTTGATGATAACTGTAGGTGTCAACTCCCAAAGCAGCAGAGTGTCCTGGTGAACCTCAGTTCTTTCAGATGCGGGATGGGCCATGGTGTGGAGGGCTCAGCGGTCTCCCAGCTCCCTCTCCTCACAAGGAGGCCTTTCTCTCATGAAAAAGCCTCCAGTCCCTCTTGGCACACAATGATCATAAGCCAATGACAAGACCGACTGCCATAAGTCAGAGGCCATCTTTTTTTGGGGGGGGGGGCATGTTGAACCTTCTCAGCAGTGATGAGAGAAGAAGGCGAAGAAGCAGAGCCTGGAGAGGGGACCTGGCTGTCCTGGGGCTCAGTTAGTAGGGAGACCTCTGGATCCACAGGTGCTCACAACAGTGCTTGTAACTCAGAACGGACCACGTGAAGAAAGCCATTTCCTGTGAGAATGTCAGGATTTTCTTCCTCAACAGAAATGTAAAACCTCTTGTGGAGCCAAGTGATTGCCGGGCCATCGGCTGTCCCATTGCCAACCCAGTCCTTTCTGGAATCTCGTTCCGGAGAACACAGCCTTTGGAATGTCTGAGAGGGATAACCGGGCTTGCTGGGGTAGATCTTTGCTGCAGAATAGGTGTTCTTGAATGTCACCATCATGTACACTAGCTCCAAAAGTCACACTGATACTGGTGAAATTTTGTACTTGCCCTTGCTGAAAACATTTCTGTGCCAGTGTATTATACAGAACGTTCTGACTCCATGCTACATGTGTTGTGTCATTGCATTGGCTTGTCATACACTGGAATGTGGATCTTTTCATTTTCTCATCCACATCTGTAAGTCAGCTGGGAACTCTGTGATCAGCCACTGTCTTGCTGTCCCTCCACTCAGAGTCCCAGGGTCTGAATGATCTCCCATTGGTTGAAAAATGAAAATAGACTCAACAAGTGGACGTGGTCTTACAGTGCACGTAAACACAGTCCTTTCTTGTGGAACTTTTTAAAAAAATTCCATAACCCGAGGTTTCAAAGAATTGAGGCTAAGAAATGATGGATTGGAGAGAACCAATGAGCAAAGGTTGGTGTGTGCATCTTGAGGATACTTACTGGTTAAAAATTAATCTATTCTAAAAAAAATAAAATAAGTGAAAATAATCAGTTCTAGGAGATATTTATAAGGAGCTTGCGCTTTAAAGAGCAGTATGAGTCATTACATAACTATGGTTTCAGAGAAGGGCTCAGTCTCAAGGGACAGAGAGGGAGGGGTGGCCCCTACAGACCCACACTCAGCTCCAGGTCTCTGGAGGGTTCACACAGCCAGATAGATGTGAGGGACGTCTCCTCCAGGAAACGAGGCAGGCATAGTCCCCGGAGCCTCCACTGGGCTGGTTCTACCCAAGGAGAATTCCAGCAGGGCTGTCCAATGAGAGCCATATCTCTCCTCTTATGCAGGACACGATTACATTGAGCCCATGTGATGCATTTCTAAACCCTTTGTGTCTAATACAAGACTGCCAACAGTTCCCATAGCTCAAAATACGTCCTAAGCCACCATTTTTCTATCAGGATCAACAGATGTCCTGAGAGGAGAGAGAACCTGCTCAGTCTTTCAGCCCTGGAGGGGGCCAGGTGAGGATCAGGGAGGATGCTTGACCCCAAGGCCAGGCCTAAGCTGCTCAGAGGATGGGTGAGACTGAGTCCAGGCCTGGGTGGCAGGTTTGTGTTCCACTTCCCCATTTATTTGTGTCACCGTGAGTCATTGCCAGCTGCTCCCACTGCCATCAGATACAGCACAGTAATAGTCAGCCTCGTCCTTGGCTCAGGCCCCGCTGATGGTCAGGGTGGCTGTGTTCCCCAAATTGGAGCCTGAGAATCGGTCAGGGATCCCTGAGGGCCGGTTGCTATCTTTATAGATGACCAGCACAGGGGCCTGACCGGGCTTCTGCTGGTACCAGTAAGCGCTTTTACTTCCAATAGCGTTTCCCTCACAGGTGATCCTTGCTGTCTGTCCCGAAGCCACGGACAGTGAGGGCGGCTGAGTCAGTTCATAGGACGCCACGGAGCCTGCAAGAGAGAAAGGGAGAGGTGGGCTTCCAGAGCTGAGTCTCACCTCCGGGAGATACAGTCTGCTTGGCCTGGACCGAGCTCCAGAGTTTCACTGAGCCCATAGGGTGCCCTAAAATCTCTTATCTATCTTAACCCCAACAGCCCTTGTGCCTGGCTGGAGGATGGAGCCTCTGCAACGAGAAGCCCTTCATGCTCTGGCAGGTGCAGCCCCTCAGGGCTCACGCAGAGCCACTGAGCACAGTGGGGTATTTCAGCCCCTCCCAGGCCCTCATCCTGTAGCAGGGTCATTAGCATCCTGCCCCCACTGGCAACTTCCTGCTGAGCTCAGAGACAGGGCTGGCTTGTCCAGACTCTGGCTGCAGGGGTTGGGAGTGAGCCTGGGTACAGCACCTGTGCAGTGAGCGAGGAGGCCGAGGAGGAGAGGGGTCCAGGCCATGGTGGAGGCACTCTGATTCAGCTTCCTGAGGAAACCATTCGGTCTCTTTTTATCCCTTTGCTGGAGACGGATTCTGGGTATGCAAATCAGCCCAGATCACGGGGTGCTGCTTATGAAGCTTTGTGGTTTCAGGGATGGGCTTAGACCCAAGGGAAACAGAGAATGGAGGGGTGGCCTACCCACCCTAAAGCTGGAGGAAATCTCATTTCCTGCTCTCCCGCAGTCTGGGCCTGACATCTCCCCAGAATGCGTCCTGGCCTTCTTTGAGGCTGGCTTCATCAGAGCTCAGAGGTAAAATATCTGCATTTTCTGAAGTCATTCTGTATGTGACAGTCTGAGGCTCAGATATGGGCAGGGTCCTACCCCTGATCATAGTGTTTGAGTTACAAAGCCCAAAATCCATTCCTCTGACACAAAGTGCACGTGAAATGTTTAAAGACTAATTGAGTCGCTCTGAGTTTCTGCCCTTGCTGTGAGCTCCCGGTTCAAGCCGTAGGGGCTGGACGTTAGAGTCTCAGCATGCAGTCCTGGCCAGGGCAGGAGCAGGTGCGTTGATAGAAATGCTTGATTGCTGAAAAAGAAAGAGAGCGGGTTGAAAATTCTAAAAGCACCTCGAGTGAATGGTTATTATAAATAAGCTGCATTGCGTAGCTTAGGAGAATGGAATAAAAAATAAAAATTCGAATTTAATTAATTGGGTCAACAATGGTTTATGGAGCAACTGCTATGTGCCAGGCACTCATCCGGAGATGAGGAGCCGCCGCATCTGGCAGGACTGGCGGCTCTCAGAGCAAAGGGTGGGGGTGTGGGAAGCCTGTGATCACAGGGAGGACCAGCATCTGTAGACACTGACAGCGCTCGAGCAGGGCTGGGGCGTGTGTGTGTGGGAATGAAGTGCCTGACCCTGTGCCGGGAATAAAGGCAATTTTTATAAGATTCAGAGAAGGAGGCTATGGAGTCAGACAATGTGTATGTACATCGTTGTCAAGGATGACAGTGTAGAACAAATGACACCTTGTCCCTCATGGTTACTAACCCTCCCTGTGTGTTAGCATCTGCAGGGAAGCTTTGAAAACCCTGATGCCCAGGCCTCTGGCAGGCGACTCTTTGCTGCCTCCTGGTGGTCATGACACACCAGCTGTGGCTACGCATGAGGGTCCTCTGCCCAAGAGTGGATTCAGATCTCTCTGTTCAGCTGTGAGTCCCTGACTCGCGGACTGCTAGCTCCCAGGGAGGATTTGCTATTTTCTGCGTGGCCCCTGCCTGCCTCAAACATGACACGAGGGCCTCAGATCACCCATGGAAACAAGAACTGGCTTGCTTAGATGAAGAGATGATGGGTCCCACCTGAAGCATCACGGTACATACATCTCTGGGGTGGTGAATGCTCATGGGTGTGGTTATGGGGCTTGGTACCAGGGGACACAGGACTCTGGGATGCGATCACTGCTGCCTGCTGCCGATGTAGGCTCAGCACGGCTCGTGTTAGCTACCGCTCCAAACATGGACGCAGGAAAATACTCACTCGACAGCCATTGATTCAGACCCTGTTTGTCTGGCGCTCATTCCATCCTGGGGCATCAGTGAGAAGAGGATGCAGCCCCTGCCTCATCGTGGGGGTGGGCACCAGAGTGGATCCACATCTTTCGGTGACACGGCACAGTCCCCACCAACTTCTACCTGTATCTTGTCTTCCATATTCGTTGAAAAGCAGGACAATGGTTATTCTCACGTCCCTCCTGTCTGTTCAGGTTGGACCTTGTGGCCTGGAGTTGGCTCATCGATGTGTCCGTTGGCTGGGCTTCGTTCTGAAGAACTTTTGCCCTGTGAAGGAAAGAAATAGTCTAGATGGATGCAGTGTCTTATCTCTTGAACATAGGTGTGATAGCTGGAGCTACAGCAGCCATCCTGAGATACTTCCACAAGAATGAACAGCCTTGGTGGTAGTGATGGTGGACCAGCAAGTGAGCAAGGTCTGGGACTTCACAGAATCGATGAAGCATCTGACTCCAGAGTTGTTGCAGGAGAAAAACAGGCTATTGTCCGTTCATTGACTGTCATGTGTGTGTTCTTGTATTAAAGAAACATTCGTGAGTACCGAGGGTAATAATTAGCACAAGTCAATCAATCAATCTGAATAATGATAGGTAAATAATTGTGTAGCAGTTGGTGACCTGCAGGTAATTGGTTGATTTCAGACAAGAAATGCCAGGCACAGGTGCTGCGAGGTGAGGGGCTGCAGGAGGCGTCTCTGAAGGTGACTGCGGAGCTGCTGTCAGGATGGGAAGATGGAACCAGCGATAGGAAGTGTGTGTGGGGACAGCAGAGTCAGTGCCCTGTGGGGAGGGTCTGGTTCATCGGACGATGAACGAACAGTGAACCTAACGTGTCTATGATTCAAAAGCAGTTCAGTTCCAATGCGATACTTTCTCCTAAGGACGTTGGGGGCAGGCGTGATGTGTCACCAGGTGTGGTAAGCAGGAAGCTCCAGGTAACATATCAGGTGCTATGGCAGCCTCTTAGCACATACGGGGGCCTCCAGGACAATGCCGCTGGCACAGGGACGGATGTGATACAAGGGAGTTCAGACCAGTTCAGACTATGGCCCCTCCCTACTTTACCTGGGGGTGAGACACCCCCAGGGCAGTGGTACTAACCCTTTCCTGCACAGCTGTACCCACCTTGCAGTGATAGCAGGGGTTTATGATGTGGTCTGTGCCTGTGGTGCTTGGGCACGTGTCTAGGTCCATGTGTCTAGGGTCCGCAGGATGCCCCCTGTCCACTGTTTCTAACACAGGAGGCGGCCAGCGCATTTAAACAGAGAAGGGCAGGTGCTCAGAGAGGGTGAGTGATGTTCTCAAAGTCACCCGTGGAGCAAGAGAGAAGAGTAAGACCTGGGAGGTCTGAAACTGGAAATAGCGGTCTTTTTTGAGTGTCGTAGAACCAGACATGGATGAGGGAGGAGCAATGAGGAAACTTAGCCAACACTTCAGGGCTCTCACAGAGACGTCTTCCTGTCAGTTCTTCCAGCTGCCTGTGGGGGCGCTGCTGCTCCCGACGTTAGGCAGGTCAGGCACCGGGGAGGGCAATCAGCTTCCTGCTCCCTTAGGTGCTGATAGAAACCTCCAAGGATGAAATACTTGACCTATTCATGATCTTTATGCTGGACGAATCTGTGAATTATTGCTTAGATCCTCTGGATTTGGTGCAGAAAATATCGACTGTCGCCAGAGTGTGCTCAAATAGAGTGATAAGTATGTCGATGGGGACTCTAGAGAATTGCTGTTACCCCAGGACTGGGAAGCAGGATTATGGATGGAACTCAGGAAACCCCTCATTACTCCCTGGATCCATGATTAAAAGGCTAAACACAACAACAACAACAACAACAACAACAAAACAACACTCCAACTCAGCAGGCCTGATAATGGGCCAAAATCTTCCAGAAAGAAACTTGGGTCCACTCACTTGACAAGAGATCTTGACTAGCTAAGGCATTTGCAAAGGGTAAGGTGGGTATGGAGTGGATGGAGAAAGGGGGAATTACAGATAGTGGTTCTAACCACAGGTCTAGTCGCAGAAATGGGACTATACGAGTGACAAGTATTTCTTCCTTATATTGATCGATGAGAATATGTTTGGATGCATATTAATCACACATTGTTATGTGGTCTCCCTGTCTCATCTCCTTGTCCTCTAACATTCGATGTGTTCCCAACAGTTAATTTTATCTCTCAGTATTTAAATTATAAAATATCAAATGAGCCGGAGAAAACAAATATCACTAACAGGAAACTAGTGCTCTGCATCCTCGTGTGGGAAAAGATGCACGTATCGTCGAAGCAGGCGAGGAATATTTCTATCACATTAAGGGGAAGAGCGGCGACCGGTGATCTCTTCCCTCGGAGACGGGGTTATTTGTGGAGATGTGAGGGGGACAAAGGGTGCACTGTGGTGACTCATTAGGTGTCATTGTTGAAAGTCCGAGATGGCGCTGACAGGACTGTTTTCTGTCTGTGTTTCTGGGTAGGGTGGCTGGAAAGAGAGATTTCTGTGTAGGACTCGGAGGGGAGAAGGAAGCAGTGTCCACTGGGTAGCTCACCCCATGGCTGAGTGTCTGCTGGGTCACTCCGTAGGAGGAAGCGATGGCCCCGATTCCCCTGGACTCACCTTCGGGATGGACCAGACTCTCCCACTGTCATTTTATTTTGCTTTCATTTTTGAAGGATAGTTTCACTTCATAAATTCAAGGTTTAGAGAGTCTTTCTTTAAAAAATATTTTTGAAAGCTTTCCTTTTCGGAGTTGTTGCTCCACTGTCTTCCTACTTGCCTCGCTTTAGTGAGAAACCTGCTTTTCCCATGAGGTTCATTCATCTGCGTACGACGTGCATTTCCTCTCTATTTTTAATATTGTCTCCTGATCACTGGTTCTTAGAAATGTAATTAGGAAGGTCAGTGTTGTTTTCTCCTGTTTCCTGGTTTTGAATTCAGTTGAGATTCTTGAATATTTCAGTCCTCGTTTTCTTCAATATTGAAACATTTGGGGCCATTGTTTCTTGAAGCATTTTCTCTATTCACTCCTGTTTGTCTTCTTCAACTACATGAGTTTCAGGCTGCATGAAGTTGTCCTGCAAATCACTGAGCCTCACTGCTCATCGCTTTCAGTCTTTTTTTTTTTCTTCACTTTGTTTTGAATAGATTCTATCTTCATGTCATTAAGTTCCCCCAAACTCTTCTTCTGCAGGCAAAATCTAAACTGTGGCAAATCTCAACTGTGCATTTTTCAAATTTGACATTACAACTTTCATCTCTGAAGGTGAGATGTGGTGTTTATTAAATGTAATTTAAATCTCCACTTAAGATGTTCAATCATTCCACTAATGCTCTAAACAAAGGGACTACTTGCACAGTGTTAATTTTATGTACTGTCTCCCAGTGAACCCTCTGCAGAACAAGGCTGCAGGGCGTGAAGTACAGGGCTGACTGGCGATGTCAGATCTGGGAACCAGGGCCAGACGTGCCATGTCTAAGCCCTGCTAGGGCTGGAGGAGAAGGTGACATTCATGGTGAAGGGAATCTGTGTCTCACTTGCCCATCTGCCTATGTCACTGTGGGTTTCATCACTGGCAATATCCCACACCAAACAGTAATACTCAGCCTCATCCTGGACCTGGGCCCCGCTGATGATCAGGGTGGCAGTGTTTCCTGCGGTAGAACCAGAGAATGTGTCAGGGATCCCCGAGGGCCAGTTGCCAAAACAATAGGTGACCAGCTCAGGGGCCTGGCCTGGCTTCTGCTGGTACCAGTGCATATCATTTACATTCTCAGTGATGTCTGCAGAATAGATGACCTGGCCGTTTGTCCCACAGACACAGACACTGAGGGCTGCTGGGTCTGGTCACAGGAAACCACAGAGCCTGCAAAGGAAAAGAAGAGAAAGGACTGAGGATGAAGGGCCTGGTCCCAGAGCTGCAAAAGAGGTTCTATCTGAGCTGAGCCCATGGTTTGGCAGAGCTCCAGCATATGGTCCTATGGGGGCTGAGATGTAGGCAGAGCCTCGGGGGCAGCACCTGTGCAGAGAATGAGGAGAGGGAATAGGTGTGGGGTCCAGGACATGGTAGAGTCTCCTCAGAGCTCTGTCTCCTGAGACCTCACAGAACCAAAGTCCTCTCTTCTTTCTTTCTCAGTCTTTTGGGGGGTGGTAGTGTTTGAGAGTTTATGCAAATGTACTCATCATCTGGGTTTCTTTCTATCTTTTTTTTTTTTTATGCCTACAGCACCTGGTCTTCCTAGTTGATCGCTCATCCAAGTACTAACCAGCTCTGACCATGTTTAGCTTCTGAGATCAGATGAGATTGGGCTTGCTCAGGGTGGCATGGCCACAGACTCATCTCTGTTTCTTGAGGGAGGAGTTAGCAGATCATTCTCACCAGCTAGAGGGGGCAGGGCAGGTGGCTGAGGAGGAAGGAGTAGAGTTCCCCAGCTGCTTCAAAGCTGCTTCTAAGAAAAGCAGCCATAGACTAACTTTTCTGATCACAGTCACTTTCCTGGGGTGCGAAAACATGGCCACTGTCCCAAATGAATGGACATGTGGCCCCAGCCTCCCTCACACACGCACTCGTCCCTGTGGGTATATGCTCCTTCTCAGGCTGATGGAGAGAACTCTCTAGGCTTCTCTGTGGAGTGTACAGATCTGGTTCGTGTGGATTTCTGTTCGCCTCTTACTAATATCTCATAGGGGAGGGATTGTCACTCTTTTTTTGAAAATATTGAAGTGTATGGGGAGAAGAGAGAGAAGTGAAGGGTCTTTTTATAGCTGTTATTCGTGAAATGAGCATTGTGGATGGTTTTATTCCTTCTTTTCCATGGCATGGCAAAGTGAACATCATATAAACTTTTCCATTTCATCATTTTAAACTGTACGCCTCATCTGTCTACATCCTCTGTCTGACAAACATAAATGTCTTTGTCCTACACGGTGAGCAGGATTGGGGCAGCAAAGTGAACCAGAACTTGAACTGAGATTTTTGGGTCTTTTATTGACTGTAGGTTTCTTGTCTACAGCCTCTGGTTGGGTGTTGCTTTGAAATTTAATCTGAAAATCTCTGCCTTTGAATTCTGGTGTTTAGAGCATAGCCTGAATGTGATTAGTAATAGAGTTTAATTATATCATCTTGCTACATTTTTATTTGTCCGATCTTTTTCCGTGTTCACTTTTCCCTTTTATCTCTGTTCTTTATTAATTGATCCTCTTTTTGATTCCATCTTCTGTCCATTTTTAGTTATTAGCTACAAGTCCTTGCCATGTTTTTCTCTGTAACGTGCGAAAGCCTCCATTCAGGTGACATTATATAATGTTACTCAGTGTATGGAACTTTTTATTCCTGTCTCCTTAAGGTTTTTTATTTTTCATTTTGCAGTCCTTGTCATACATATTACTTTTGCCTACCTTATAAATTCTAACATATATATTTGTTATATATGTCTTTCGAAAGCGAGTTCATTTTTAAAGATACTTAAATAATAAAGAGTCTTCATGTTCGTTCTTTGAGTCCGCATTTCTAACGTTTTCATTTATTTTTGCCAATTCATATTTTTTTGCTATCTTTTCTTCTGCCTGCAGGGTGCCCGTTATTATTTCTTGTATTATAACACTGCTGATGATGAATGCTGCCAGTTATCATGTATCTGAAATTTTTAATTTAGTTTAATGGTTTATTTCGTCCTGTGACTCACTGATTCTCTTCTCATTTGTAAAGTCTTTTGTGTGTGTGTATCTGTTACTTTGCGGTCTCTATTCTTTGTCTTCCAGTTCACTAATCTCTTCTTCCGCAGTATTGCATCTGGTGTGGATCTCAACCCTTGTATTCTTAACCTGAGACATGGAGTTTTCACCTCGAGATGTTGGATCGGGATCTTTCTATGACCTTCCCTGTCTTCTTTGTACCTGTTTGGTCATTCATATGAAATTTGAACTCCAGACTGCAACTGCCACTGTGCCTTACATATCCAGGCTTCTCACCAGGCTTTGGATCATGTATGTCAGATGCACCAGCCGCACATTTGCATGAGCTGTTGCTTACAATACCTCCCTCTCCCTCTCTCTCTCTCTCTCTCTCTTTCTCTCTGTCTTTCTTTCTCTCACACTTTCTCTCTCTTTCTTGCACCCTCCCTCCCTTTCTCTGTCTCTGTCTCTGTCATTCTGTCTCTCTCTCTTTCTCATCGCTTTCTCTCTTATCTGTATACTTTTACAAATATAGTGACGTATTGTTGTTTTTTTCCTTTTGGACAATTGACTACATTTTATAGACATTAACAAGTAAAAACATTTCTATATTTATCCATGCTTACCATAGCTAATACTTTGTATTTCCTTGTATAGATTCACATTTCAGTGTATCATAAAACAGAAATATGAACTCAGTAACGGGGTGCCCGTTACTGTTTCTGCTATTCAGACCTGCCAGTGATCAATTCTGGAAGATTTAGCACTGATAATGTATGACATCGCTTTCTTTTTTTAAATGATTTTTTTCACTGGGTAAAGGATTCAAAGTTGACAGGTTTTCTCTGTCACTGCTTTAATGAGAAGTCTGACCTCATCAAGACCGCTGTCCCTCTGTACACAAAGTGTCTTTTCTCTCCGGCTTCTTTTAACAGTGTCGCTTCATGGTTGATTTGCAGCAATTCCACCAGGTGTGCGTCGGTGCTGCTTCCATGTTTCCTGAGGCTGAGGTTCGTTCAGTTTCTTGGACGTATTTGTTTATGGCCTCACCAAATTTGGCAAATGAATGCCTATCATTTCTTCCAATACTTTGTCTATTTACCAGATCCTTCCTCTTCGTGTCTCCCTCAGGGACCCAGATTACACTCTATTTGGGCCGTGCGAAGTTCTCCTACATTGCCTGAAGCTCAATCAGTTCCACAGCTTTTTCCTTGCTGTGTTTCCTTTTGCGTAGTTTCACTCACCATGTCATCACTATCACTCGTTTCTTTTGAAGCATCTGTGATGACTTCGGTCTCATTCAGTGTTTTTTTTTAAATCTCAGACCATGTATCTCATCTTCTTGCAATTGAATATACGTTTTTAGAATGTCTTTAATTACTGTTCCTAAGGTGTTCAATTTTACCTCTAACCACAAATAAATTGCAATATAACTATAATGATTGTTTATGTGTCCTTGGTTGGCACAGCTTCTACAGATCTGCCTGAGGCAGGGAGGAGGGGGCAGCCTGGAATCTGAGGTCTGGGGACCTGGGCCAGACATGCTCACAGCATTGTCTACAATCCTTTTGGGTTTGCAGGAGTGTGTGACACAGACGGGGAAGGCGGTTTTTGTCTCACTTCCCCATCTGCCTGTGTCACTGTGAGCTTTACCACTACGTCCCAAGCAGCACAGTAATAGTCAGCCTCGTCTTCAACTTGGACCCCACTGATGGTTAGAGTGTTCGTGTCCCCAGAGTACGAGCCAGAGAACCGGTTAGGATTCCTGACGGCCTGTTATTATTACCATATATGACAGTCACGGGGGCCTGACCAGGCTTCTGCTGTACCCAGGTGGGATAATAGCTTTTTAGGCTCGCTCCCTGGCAGGTGATTTTGACTGTCTGTCCGGGATACAGATACTGCTGGTGGCTGAGACAGGTTAGAAGAGGCCACAGAACCTGTAAGAGAAGAGAGGAGAGAGGTGAGTGTGAGGGTGAGGGTCTCATTCCCAGAGGGGCACACCCTGCAGCATTCCCTGTGCTGCGCTGAACATCAGGGCCAGGCTGCTCCCTGGTTTCTCTGGAGGCCAAGTCCTGGGAAGCAGCACCTGTGTACAGAGTGAGCAGGGGAAGCAGAAGGGTCCAGGCCATCGTGGAGACACCCAGCTTCTGCCTTTGTGCCCTGAGCTGATGTTGCATCAAGGTTGCCCTTATACTCTGTAAGAAAGGGTCCTCATGCAAATCCACTTCCTCCTCCTTGTGGCCTTATCGGTGTCTCTTGCTAAGCAGAAAGGGCTCTGTTCTTAGGAGTCTGTGAAGTGGGCTCTCATCACAATGCCTCTGCCAGGTTCCCAGAACTCTCTGAGTGTTGAGTGAGACAGTGCTGACCCCTGATTCAGTACCTACACACACACTGAGGCTCTTCCCTGGGCTTGTGGAGACCCCTCGGTCCTCCTCTCTAGTGAAGAGGTCATCCATGAAGCTGGGGGGAGTGCTTATAGGCAGTGGTCACGCTGGTGGATGAGAGGGCAGATTCCATGATTAGACACAGTGAAATTGGTCATGGACCTCACAGGTAATCTTTTTTAGTATGTCTTAGAATAAAAGCCACAAAAGAACTTTGGGTTCTAGAGTAAGGAAAAAATTCTTGATGACACCAGATGCATGCTTTCTAAAAGGAACGATTAATATATTGGACCACAACAAAGTTAATATTTGGCTTTGCAAAACAGTTAAATAGGATAAAAAACAGCTAACAGAAAGAACCAAATAGGTCATAAACAACTGTGATCAGAGTATAAAAAGAATTCTCATAACTAAACAATAAATAGACAACAGAATACAATGCATTTAGAACATGGAAAATAAATACGCACTGAGATTTTGTGGAAGAGAACTAGAGTGAGGGCAACAAGGACGTGGGAAGCTCTTCATCATTAGCTATCAGTGAAATGCAAATGAGAAGCACAGTGCAGAGTCACCACACCTCTCAGAAGGCTGAAGTAAAACAGTGACAACAGCCAGCACCGGCAAGGATGTGGAAAACCAAGATCACTCACGCACAGCCGGTGGAAATGTGGAATGGTAGAGACACTCCAGAAAGTTTTCCAGCTTGAAAAAATGACAAAACTAAATTTGTTGTTACCTACCGTATGACCCAGCAATAATGTGTTGGGTACTTATTTCAGAAAACTACACACTTATGTTATCAGAAAAACTCTAGAAATTACACAGCACCCGTGTGCCTTATCCCAAAGTGAGAACAACCCATGCCCCTCCACGGTGGATGGTAAACAGATTGTGGTCCACCCGGTCTGTGGAATACCACTCAGCAATGAGAAGGGGGGAAGTCTTCATGCAACAACCATTTTGAGGAATCTACAAGGGATTATGCTGAGCGAGAAAGGTCAATCAGAAGGCTAAATATGTACAACTATAGACCTTTATTTCTATAGAAGACAAAATTGTAAAGGAGAGTCATTTAGCTGTTGCCAGGGCTGAGGGGCAGAAAGGGCACTTGGAGGAGGAGGTGGGTGTTGTTACAAGAGGACACACGGGGGACCCTTGTGTGTGATGGAAGTGGTTTGTGTTTGATTTCATTGTTGGATCGTGAATCTACATGGATAAAATAACATACATGTAAAACACACACATAATTATAAAGAGAAAGAGGTAATGAAAAAGGAAAAGAGCATGAGATAGAAACACTGAACAGTGAATAGGATGTAAAATGGAAATAAAAGAGGCAGGAGCTGGGGGCAGAGGGAGCCTGAGGAGAAAGCACCCCTCCTCAGCACGCTCTCACTCAGCCCAGCCTCCCTGTCACACTCTCGGCCACATCAAATACAAGTCCCTCCATGTGCAGGTCCTGGACCTGTTTCTCTGCTCCCTGGGTTAATCTGTCAACAGCTCATCCCAGAGATACCACACATGAGAGAAAGCACAAATGACATTCCTTCTCGAAACTTTGTGAGGCACTGGCCAGAGAGTAGTACTTCTTCTTTTTTTGTTTTCAACAGCAAATTGAACATAATTGACATCCCAGAAGTCCTTGACACATAAATTTTATGATCTGGTCTCAGAATCACCTGGCATCTCTGAAAACCAAGCCGCAGGTATAGAATAGGCAACGAAAGGGACACTTGTTCACACCGTTCACTTGTCACTGTCACATGACAAGAGCTGACCATGGCCTCCTACTGAGCCCCTGACTTTGTTGTCACCAGGACCTCTCCTTGTGCTGTCTCAGGGAGGAGCTAGGATGATGAGATTAGCAGAGGGAAGAATCATAGGTCTCAGTGTCCTGGGGAGGGAAAGAGAGACCCTCACCCTGATCCTGAGTCACTTCCCCTTTGTATCACTGCTATATATATACTGAGTTTGGCCCTCAAAGCTCTGGCTCTACACAGTAATACTCAGCTGTCCTAGAATGGAGTTTGGAGATGCTTAAGTAGCGGTCGGCCCCACAGCTGGAGAACGAAAGCGATTGGAGATCCCGTCCCCTTGCTGTGGCTTCCATCACTGTTAACCTTCATCACATACTGAGGGGCCTTCCCTGCCGTCTGCTGATACCAATGAATGTAGAAGGTGCTGTGCTCACTGCTCAGAGTGCAGGTGAGCTTGGCCGAGGCTCCCAGGGAGGCAGATGCAGTGGGGCTGGCTCAGAACAACCATAGCACAGAAGCCTGGACACAGATACAGACATGAGGCTGAATGCACCAGAGTTGGAACAAATGTCCCTTCAGGACTGTGCTTAGAGGGGATATCAGCAGGGGACCCCTGAGTGCCTGGACACTGTGACCTTGGGGAAAACCAGGCAGGAGGAGAAGGGAACCAGTCCGTGGTGGGGAGGTTTCCAGGCTCTCTGCCCTGAGGCAGCCCAGCTAATGGCCTCTCAAAGCTCCTGTCCTATCCTCTCTGCTTGCAGCTGCAGAGGAGGAGCCTGAATGCAAATCTCTTCTCTTCTGATCCCCAGTGTGTCTGTCTCTGCTCTTGTCTGAGCTCTGAGCCTGAGGGCCTCATGCTGGTAACTTCCTGAGGTCAGAAGGAGGGCAGGTGCAGGCTTCAGAGTGGAGAGTTCATTCTGTGCAACACAAGTGTCTTCAAAGGGGCATCAGTCACGCCCTTTGCACTGAGCACAACCCTGGGG
>PUFA01001293.1:0-46449 GCA_003508835.1 Eonycteris spelaea
CGCTGCTGCCGCTGCCCCTCGCCCCGGCGCTCGCCATGGCGCAGATCCTCCCCATTCGCTTCCAGGAGCACTTCCAGGTAAGCACCACACTCCCGCAGCGAGGCCGGGCGGGCTCCAGGGCGGGTCGCGCACTCTGTCCTGTCAGCCGCGCCCCCCGCCTTCCCGGGTGACTTGTGCCGGCGGCCTGTGGAGCCCAGTGGGCCCGGGCGGCAGGTCGGGAACAAGACGCGGTGGCCGCACGTGCAGACCTCCAGCTGTGCTGGTGCGGAAACCGTTATCCAGCAGCGACCGTCGTCTCTGGGGTGCGGTCTGAGTGGCCCCTCGGGGGCGGCTCTGAGTTGTACTGCTCAGAGCGCTGAGCGATGGGAATCGCAAACTGCCGAAACGTCCCGTCTCAGGCTTTGCAAAGCTCCCACTAGACTGAGTAGCGGTGGCACACACGTTTAAGTCCCCAGCTTTAGAACTCTAAAAACCTACGTCCAGTCCTCAGTTTCTCTTTTTGAGTCAAGTGATCCTGAGTTTGCATCTGTTGGCTACTGGAATCACTAGCGTGGCTGTATGAGAGAGGACCTTCAAAGTGTGTGACCAAAGAGGAAAATTCAGCATGGTGTGTTTTCGTAAGATCCTTTCCAACAGTAACAGCCCCGAAGATTAGCATTTTAACGAATTCCCAGTTTGTTCTATCTGTAACTCTCCTAATAGAGTTGTGCCTGAGGAAAACAAGATTGGCTGCCTGTGTTTGAACAAGGGTTTGCCTTCACTCACATGCCAGGTCTATGTCACACCTGTGCAGAGTGATAAGATTCTCATGTTACAGGTGTGGAGATGAGGGTAGATGAATAGTAGCCACAGCTCTGTCCTAAGTGCTTTGTGTGACATCATTACAGTTCATAAGATACATATTGTTTTCCTTTCTGTCTAGATGAGGAAACTGAGGCACAAAGATGTTAAATAACTTACCTCAGTCATTCATTGAACAACAGCAGGATGTAGACTCAGGTCTTTATACATAACTGTGTGGCAAGGAATGTGGTGGATTGAAAGGTCGTGTTTTCGCAACACACTGCACTTTAACTCATATTCAAATGAGAAAGGCCCCGGGAGTTGTAGAGTGACTGTTGGAATCCCCCCATTCTGCAGATTGGAAACTCGATACCCTGAGTATCCTGCCAGGGTCTCTTGGTTAGTGATATAGCTGGGGTTGTGCGGAGGTGGAAGTTTCCACCTCGCATCTCCTCTCTGGGCTCCATTCTACCACTGAGCTGGGTCTGTTCCAGTTCATGTGGAAGAGCAAAATACTACTATTGCTGCTAACTATAATATCATCTTTTAGTGATGTGTTGAGCCATTTCTCTTGTCAATCACTATACTAAGTATTTTATAAATCTCACTTAATTTAATCCTCATGATAACTGAGCACAAAGAGGTCAAGGAATTCAGGTAAAGTTAGATAGCTAGTCATTGACAGAGCTTGGTTCTCACCCAAGTCTCTGGCTCCAAAGCCTGTGCTTTAGCCATTATCAAAATTTATTCTCTTCAAAAGGCAGCGAAGCAGTAAGGCTTTTAAAATTCCCATCAAAGTGCATGATGTCTTGAAGGGCTATATTCTCTCTATATATTTGTGGCTTGTGGTATGCCGGCCATATGAATGGCAATCTGTGGTTTGTGGTTTCTAGCACTAACCGGGTGTTGAGGCTACCTCTGCACTTTTGTTTATTTAGTCTGCACACTCTCCCTTTATGACAGACGTTTTAGAACGCCCACCTTGTTTTGGAAATCCCTGAGCCTGCCCCTCCCTCTTGCTGCCAGCAGATGATTGGAGAAACAGAAGGCATAAAAGTGGGATGTGCCTCACCTTCATGCCTGCAGTCTTACAAACGTCTGCACTCACCCTTTCCTGCCTTCCTGGTACCTCCAAAGTGGGGGTGTTTTTCTTGTCTATATAATGGGGCTTTGCTCAGTAGCATCTTCTTTCCCATATTTCCATCCATTTTTCTTGGTGGTTTCTTCCTGTTTGCGTGGATATATGCTCATAAGTCTCCCATCTTTACAGCAAACTTCTCCCTCTCCCTTGTCCCCATGAAACTCTTATTCACAGCCAGACATCATGAAAGATTTGCCATGTCCCTCCATCACGTCTCTTATGTTCCACAGTAACCTGCAGTCTGATTTTTGTCCCCCTTGCCAAAGTCCCAAGTCATCATGCAGACTTTTTTTTTTTTTTCGTGAGGGAGCAGATAGTATATGTGTTAGGCTTGGAGGGCCATATATTGACTCGTTGCATAGTCTTCCCTTATTCAAATTGAACCTTCAAAAAAACGTAAAACCCATTTTTAGTTGTGCCATACAAAAACAGGCTGTAGTTTGCCAAACCCTGCTATAAAAAGTAAACTTAATCACTATGTATGCAGTCAAATGGGTACTAGATTTATCAGGGTGATCACTTCATAAGTTATATAAATGTCTAATCACTATGTTATATACCTGGAACTACTATAATATTGTATGTCAACTGTAATTGAAAAAAACTTTTTAAAATAAAAACCAACTTAAACCTCCAGTATCACAGACATGTTTCATGACTTTCCAGCTGCCTTTGACTCTGAGCTTTATTGCCTCCTCAGGACCTTCCTCTGCTGCTTTTGGTGGTACCACAGTCTCCCCGGGTTTCTCCTGCCTCCCTGTCCACACCCCAGTTTTCTTTGTAGACTCCTCTGATGCATGAACCTGGGGTTTTTCATGAGTCCCTTTATCTTCTGTTCAGAATGTTTTACTGAGCAATTTGCTGTATGCTCTC
This sequence comes from Eonycteris spelaea, assembly GCA_003508835.1. NCBI lineage: Eukaryota > Metazoa > Chordata > Mammalia > Chiroptera > Pteropodidae > Eonycteris > Eonycteris spelaea. The sequence continues at coordinate 2,798 of PUFA01001293.1, forward strand.
ATATTCAGTGTTCCCAGACAGATCACATATTTTCTGAGCCTCAGAGCTGCATGTCGGCGAGGCTCTGGTTGAGAGCACAGACTTAAGCCAAATGGAAGGGTTTGAATCTGGACTCAGGCACTTACTGACCATGTGAATTTGAGCAAGTTGTGTCAGTTTTTTGTGCCTCCATGGCTGTATCTGTAAAATAGAGATAAAAGGTATAGGTCGTACCTCATAGGGTTATTGTGAGGTTTTCATTAATAAGTGTGATAAACGTAAAGTGTTGAACAGAAACTGGTACGCAATAAAATATGCTATGCTCTCGGCAGCCGTTATTGCCAGTCTGACAGCTGTCTGTTGAACAGGCCATTGGGTTCCTCATAGGTTCCTCAGATACATCCTGGTTAGAAATAGGGTTCCTCTGCCACCCCAAATGTGAACCTTCTCCAGTTTCCAGGCAGAAACCTAGAAACAACCGTGACTTCTCCTTCTCCCTATCCTATTGATTCTTCTTCTTCTTTTTTTGGCATTAGTGTACCGTTCTCATCATGACCTCCACTGCCCCAGACTGTGCCATATTTGTCATCTAGATGGCTGCACTAACTTTGTCTCTGGTCATCTGCCTCCAGTCTTGCCCTCCTCCGTCCGTTTTCTAGCCCACTGGCAACGACATCGCAAAGGATGAACAGCCGCACAGTCTGTCAGTGAATGGTTCCTTGTTGCCTCCGAGATGAAAATGCCAGCCTCCCAAGTGCTCTGTAAAGCCCAGCCTAATCCAGCATCTGCATAGTTCTTGCTGCTACCCTTGTCCTCCGGGACCTTCTCTGGAGCTCGACACCCTTGCTCATTGGCTTTTGCATCTGCTGTTGCTTCTTTCCAAAACCCGTTCTTCCCTCATTACCCAACCAAGTCCTACTGAGCCTTCTCGTATCTGCCTAAATGACCCTCTCTCCGGGAGCTGTCCCTGACTTGTTGGAGCCCTTCCTCTGTGCCCCCATGGCGTTTTGGACTTCACTTATGATGGCCCTCATCCCATGGTATGATTGCTCATCTCCCTCCTGGACTGTGAGCTCACAGAATTCAGATCTTTTATTTGCAGTTGTATTCCCACTGTCTGGTACTAAGAGGCCCTCAGATCTCTGAAACCAGGTTCGTAATAGAATGGTTGTATACTCAATGAATGATTACTTATAATGCAGATTGTCTAATGACAAGGTTTGTAGGCTTTTCCAGGCTCTCCAGTCTGTTCCTCTAGGATCATTTACCGTAAGTCTGCTTTATCAAGAGTGTTCCCGCTTGTCTTACTGACTTGGCTTTGTTTCTGCCTCAGCTCTGTGCACCCGATCACTTCCCCGAACCTAAAATCCTGGAGAAAAGAAGGTAGGAATCTGTTCTCCAGTTTTACAACATTAAGAAGAGGCGAATTTGGACTAGTGACTGTTAAAACATCAGTACTCTTCATTTAAACTTAGTTTTTTTTCCTAGTTCTTAGTTTCCATGCAATACATAGAAAAATTATGCTAGACACTTTCTTTACATTTGTGACTCTTATTGTGAGAATATTAATTTTCTTAAATTTTTAATTTTGGTTTGTTACATGTGAAAATTCTAGAGCCAGGTTTTTCTTTCCAGAGGGAGAACAATAGTTTTATCATCATCAGTAGGAGAATAGAAATCAATGTATGGAAACATCTTTTCTACGATCAACTTTTCTGAGATGCTCCTAGAGCAGGAGCTGCCCTTTTACATGTAGTGCATTGTACTACAGCATTCCTCCCACTTGGGCTGAAGATCATAGCGATTTATTTAGCTTTAGGTATCCTGTCTTGCTGGTTCTGCAGAAATAATTTTCTTGTATCACATGCAGTATTTGAACCTTTTGAAAATTTAGTTATCTGAGTTGTTAGGTTGTTGCTATTTATGATATGTGAGAATGGAAAAAAATCAAAAGGGCTAAGAGCTGACGACACATTGATTCAGGAGAAGAATGGCTGAACCGTTCAGTGGTCTAGAAATTCAGTTTTGAGCCCCATGTAATTTTCCCCCAGGTGTATGAAAATGCAGCTATTAGTTTGTAAGAGGTTTGAAATATGACACCGCTTACACAGAGAATTTATAAACATGTTCCTTTAAGTTATTGATTCTGTAGCATATCTCTTAGGTGATATTCTTAAGATACAGAGTCTGCCAAAGTGATCTGACAAATTATAGAAGCAAGGTGGCCATCAGTCTTACTGCTTCTCAGCCCAGCCTGGACTTTAAAAACACCTAGGCTGGTGCCTTCCTCAAGTGTTAAATCAGAACTACCGAGTGGGACTGGCATTTCTTCCCAGAAGAGTCTCACATGCGGCTATGTTGAACCAATCTTCTAATCATTTAAGTAAATAAAAGTAAACACACACACACAATCCGAAGTACAGTTAGATACAGGCTTGTGCTTGTGTGTGGGTGGCACATACGTGGAAGAAATGCGAGAAACAGAACTGCATGTTGGGAAGAGGGCAGAATTGAGAGACTGGGGATCAGGATGCGAGGCAGACTTACTTTCATTGTGTGTCCTTTGAAACAGTTTGCTTTTCTTTTTCTTTTTCTTTGTTTTGCTATGAATGTGTATCACCTCTTTCCCATTCTCCTTCACCACCCACCCCCACATAAAAATAATAATTATGGGGAGGGTTCTTAGTAAGATTTGGAAGACTCGTCCATGAACCTTTTCTTCCAGGAGTCCCCTGGTCTGTTGGACATTCCAGCCAATGGGACATGGCTGGGTGGCGGGTCCCTCTGATGCGTTAGTTATCTGCCTTGCTGCAGTTGCTGCAGGTTTGCCTTTGAGGCCAGGCGCAGAATTTACCTACAGCATATGAAATGTGGGACTGGCAATGAGATTTCTCTGGAACTGTCAGGTGGATGAAGTTCGATCTCTCAGGTGAGCTCATAGGAGAGCTCTGGTCTTTGAGTCCTGCATTCCTATGCAGTGCTCAGACCCAGGACTGCTGTGATTCCAAGCCACGCACAGGGGGGCCACACAGCTGGCTTGCTGTCTGCAGTGGACTCCTATGTTCCTCAGTTAGGGTTTCGGGATATATCTCTACTTAATCTCTTGTTGTAATAGTAAGAAGTGGAGGTTTTGAAAACCCATACTGAGGGAACTGTGACCCCACAGGATGTATGTATGGAGTCAATGCTTTGACTATCTCCCTCAAATGGCCCTACGGCAAGGCAGAAATTGCCTGCACATTTTCTCGATGAAAGAACTGAAGCCCAGATGCAGCACCATGGGACATATTGCCTGTCCTGGGGACTTATAGGTGCTGTGGCAGGAGTTGGGGAGATTCGAAGGGGGTTGCAGAGCGGTCATCACTGAGTCATGACACCGGGGTGAGGATGAGGTGGTACCTGTACGTGCCAGCCTTGGTGGGGGTCTTCAGTCCTGCAGCAGGTCTGCCTCAGGCAATGAACAGCCTCTCTGGCCACCAAGTCCCATCTTTTCCCTTCCCAGGTTGGTGGGGTCAGTTGGGTCCAGGATAACAGGCCTGGGAGAGAGAAGGGGAGTGATTTCCCACCATGCTCAGGACTCTGTCCTCTGTCACTCAAGTGTGTGGGATTATGCATGCCTCTGGGGAGACTTTCCTGCAAGCTGAAGCTCTTGGTTCAGGATGGTAGGTATAACCTAAGGTGGCCCAATCAGAATGAATCTCAAGGATTCTGCTAGGAACGCCAGGGCCAAGGAGCATTCTCTCTGGTACCAGAAGGTATGAATCCAGATGAGAAGGCTGGAAGTGATGTAGCCATGAAGGAATGAGCCTGAATTCAAAGGTAGAACCCTGGGAAGGGCAGAGTGAGCAGTTCACGGATGGGACCCTGATGACATAGCAAATGTCTGGATCACACCATACCTGAAGCTTCATTTATCTTTGGATTTCTCAGGCACAAAAGTGAAGACATCACCTTTATTTTAAAAAGTGTTTAAGTTGGGTTTTCTGTTCCTTGTAGCTGAAAGTAATGCAGCCTACACACTCACCTGGGTTCCTTTATCTGTCGTTTGATAAAGGTTCTGACAACCTCATTTTGGAACTCATAGTACTTGGTCCATTATATGCAGATGTCTTCATAATCTGCAAGGACCTTCATCACAGCTGTAAACCCTTCATTCAGGTAGAAGTTTAACTTTCATCTGTACCGATTTCCCAGGCATAGATGGTCGGTAGCTCCAGTGCATATTTGGGGGGCAATGCTACCCTTTGATATTTAAGTTTCAAGTACTGGAGTGGGAGAGGGGGAGGGAGAGAATGAGAGATTGTTACCCTGGGACTTGGGACTTTGCAGGTCACTCTGTTTCTAGGTCCCAGTAAGTAATACCTCCTCAACTTCATTTGATATCTACAGTATGTATCACATCCATAAAATGTGCCATGAGCCTGGCAGCTTGGGGTCTAGATGAACTGTGTCCTGGGGGCATCCACATTTCAGTAAAAGAGGAAGTTGGGCCTCTTGGGGATCTTCTGGGCCTCATCAAGCTGTTATTCAGTTGGAATGGGGAAGGCAACATAATAAAGTGAATATAGGATATAACAGAAGAGCATTCAAACACGCGGACACTCTGAAACTGTAAAATCAGAATGAACTGAAAGATGAAAGAGAAAGAATAATGTGAAATTTTCAAATCTTCAAAAGTTAATTTAGAAATTTACTGCAATTTTAGATTCCCAGTGATGTTTTTAATTGGATAGAATGATCTTAAGAGTCAGATGGAAGAATCAATGCCTTGGAAATCCAAGAAAATTATGGAAGATAAAAGTAGAAAGGTTGATGTTTTTCTTCTCAGCTATATCATATAAAGTAGTTTTAACAAAAATGGTATGCTTTTGGCATTAGAATAAACAACAGTCTAGGGTAATAGAAAGATAGGCCAGAATTCATTTCCAGTAGGTATAAGAATTTTAGAATTAATAAGACTATCAATAATTGACACTGTTTTAAAGGACACACAACTTCAGTTTAATGGAAAAAAAGATGCATCATTCAGGAAATGATACAGGCACAACTTGTGAACCATTTGTAAGAAAATAAAGACTGTCACATCAAACATATTATAGCTAAAATACATTACAGCTAAGAATATTCAATATATGAGAAGAAAAATTAAGAGATGACATATATACTGCGGGTAAGATGAGAAACATATAAAAGTCAGATATATTTGTCTATTTTAAAAATTAGAAATAATTATGTTGTCAAAGATACTATAAGTGATTAGATGAGTAATGTATTTGTAAAAATATTGGCAACACATGAGAAATAATGGTGAAAATCTACAATGTACAGAGGTCTTACAACTGAGAAAAGACTACAAACGCCATTGAAAAATACGCAAAATACATGAATAGATGACTCCCAAAAGTTCAAGTCTAAAAATCAGTAAGCAAATATATTTTTTAAAAGTAGAATATGAAAAGAGTTAGTGTAATATGATTCACTTACGTAAGATCTGTGCATGACTATCGTGAATACATATAAAATGAAAGGTATAAAAAATAGTCACCAAAAAATGTAGGTATGTTACAATATGTAAAATTACATAATTGTATTAACGAAATGTTACCCCAATAAACTTAATGGAAAAAAACCATATCATAGCATTGAATTGTACACCAGAAACTTACTGGATTTCATTAACAAATGTCACCATAAAAAACAAAAACGTTATTGGTATTATCTCAGGGATTTCAAGTGAATTTTATGTTCTTTTTTGTGCTTTTTTTTGTATTACTTGAATTTTTTATAATGAGCCCAGTGTATTTTTCCAATAGTCAGAAAAATAATATTATGAAAAATATTTCGAGTTGTTGATTAAGAGCACAGGTTCTAGAGTCAGACATTTTCGGGTTCAAACTCAGCCCAAATGAAGCGTTTGAACTTCATTTTTCTTATCTCCGCAATGAGGCTAATGAATAGTACATGGAAGAGCTGTTGGAAAGATTAAACGAGAAAACATTTGCTGAGCACTTAGCATAGATCTCGAAACAAAATTAACGCTCAATAAATGATAGCTTTCTGATCGTTGTTTTTGTCATGGTTATTCGAAATGCCTGAGGTGTGAAGCCTGCTGAAAATCATGTCTGTGCACATCAGAAACCATTTAATCGCTCTTGAAGAACATGTCGCTGGAACCAGGAGGCAATCTCCAGGACACACTTCAGAAGAATATGGCAACAAGATCGAACAGATACAACAAGAATGCAAAACTTTGTCCAGAGCTCTATACTTTGCAAATAGCTTCCAATTATACTATTTCACTATATACTATTTCACAATTATACCATTGCCCTCCCCCTTGCCCCTGTGCCTCCAGCCAGAGACCCAGCTCCTCACCTGCAGGTACCAGTGCTTCACCAGCCGCAGGAGGTCCTTTAGCTTAGTAGGACGACTTTTCACAAAGCGCCTCTGCAACCCTGTGAAGCTTAGTGTGAACTCCCCAGGACAGCCGCCACTAGTTATTCACGTTTCATAGATTTCTGGTGGTAGTTTAGGGTTTGGGGAAAATTTTCTGGGAGAGAAAAGTACCTGGTCAGGAAAATCTATTCTTCAAGGTGAGGAAGGTGGAAAGAGAGCTACAGCATATAGAGCATGCAGACATTATCTCATGCCATCTGCACTAGAGCATTCTTTTCTCATTTTACAACTAATAAGTGGAGTCCTAGAGGGTTTGGTAGCCTACCCAAAAGTCACATGAATTGTAAATAACTGACATTGACCAAAGACTGACCATGTGTCAGGCACTAGGCTAAGCTCGTGGAATCCTGAGAACAGCCCCACGAAGTAGGTAACCTTAAGTGGAACCATAGGACATGCTATGTTTTTGTGTGTGGGTCCAACATGGTCAAATGTTGTTTATTTCCTCTGGTTCAACCTGATATTTTATCCCATTTAACAGGTTGGTACATTGAGTCTTGGAGGTTTTAAATAGCTTGCTCAAAGTCACACAATTAGTAAGTCTTAGAGCCAAAATTTGAAGACATTGTTCCAAAGACCTTGAAGTGTTTGCTTTCGCCAGGGTCTCCCAGAGGGTCAGAGAAGAACCTCTTCCTTGTTTGGATAGGAATCCATTATTTGGGAGACGTCCCCACAACAGCACATGACAACACATGCATTTATGGGAAGACTTAATCTTCAAAGTATAGCTCCAGGTTCATCTGCCTGAAAAAGAGCAAACTCCACTCTCACCCTATCGGTGTCCACTTTCACAATCCCCGTTCCAAGGTCAGGTTGGTGGAGAAGGGCCCCTGACTAGTTTCTCTGGACCCAACCCATCACTGTCTTGACCCATAGCATTGAATGCCGGCAGCACGTCCACTCTAATGACGTCACTGTTCTTCCTGGCCTGGGCCTGAAGGTAAGGGAGCGGGGGACCCTGGTTCTCTCTCTGTGCTGGGCTACAGGGATGTTGTAGGCCAGGCTCCTGCGACAGTGATCCAGTTTCTCCTCGATGATGCTGAGGATGGCCTCACGGAGACATGCCTGCTCTTGGCAGCTGGAGAAGCAGCTTAGGAACAGGACCAAATCCATGTCGGAGCTGTGGTTTAGCGTTGCCCCCTTCCAGTAGGAGCCGCCCTGGGGAGGACATCAATGTTGAGCCCTGTTGCTTTGAGGTGGGGGTGACGCCAGAGGCACCCAGGTTAGGCTGTTTGCACAGGTCCCAAAAGGAGTCCTTGATCTCCATCATACATGGGAGCCTTCTCGGTGGGTATTACCACATCTTTTCATTACTTAGAAAAATTAAGTACATGGTACACAGTTCAAAGGATATAAGTGAAATATAAAACCCCATTGCACCCCAGACCCTAAATTCTTTCTCCAAAGCCAACTTCAGTTACCAGCTTTTAATATACCATTCCATAAATGTTTGTTCCCCCAACCTATGCTATTTAACATGCTAGCCAAGACTCACATGTAGCTATTTAAATCTAAATTAGTTGAAATGAAATAAAAAATTTGTTCTTCAGTTACACGAGCTTCATTTCAAGGACTTGATAGCCACCCACCTATATTGGACAGTGTATACATGGACCATTTCCATCATTGGAGAATGTTGTATTAGTTCTGGCCTAGACAAACATATTTTGGTGTATATATTTGGTACACATATTTTGGGTTTGTGTATACACAAATATATGTTTTTAGCTTTTATTTTGAAAAGCAAATAGATTCACAAGAAGTTGTAAAGATGATTCAGAGAGGTCTAAAGTATCCCTTATCTGCTTCCACCCCCAAGGCCACACCTTACCTGAATTAGTAGACTACCAAACCCAGGATATTGACATCGAGACAATGTTTCTGCTTCGTTCAATGACATTTTATCATATGTGTAGATTCCTGTCCTCACCACTGAAACTAAGTTACAGAACTATCCATTCTACTTTCCTCATTCTACTTCTTAGAGTCACAGCTCCCTCCCTCCCTTTCACCATCCCTGAAACCTGGGAACTACTCATCTGTCTTCATCTCTAAACCTTGTCATTTTGAGCACTGTATAAATGGAACCTATATGGTATGTGACTTTTTGACACTAGCCGTTTTTGTCCTCACTCAGCACAATGCTTTGGATAACCATCCATGTTGTGGCATGTATGAAGAGTTCGTCCCACCATAATCACCCTCGTTACAGGTTGCTACTCAAGTGTTAACGTCAGTCCTTAATCTGCTTGCTGTTTTTACTTTTGGAGTTCTCAACTTCTTTCTCTTTGCTGTCTCTCCAGAATTTTAGTCATCCTTTGGGACAGGTTTGTAAGAGCCTTATTCCACCTGGGCCAGCACCAGAAGTTTACAATCTCTTGTAAAATACATTTAGAAATTCATGTGAAATGAAATGTTTTCTGGTTATTCATAAACACATAAAATGTGATCATAATATACTACAATGTTAGTAGTGCTTATGTATGCATGGTACGGTCGGTCATTCAATTTATACTTTTTACATATTTTCCTATACTTTTGTCATTAAATGTATTACTCATGCAATTTAAAAAATCATGAAGTAATTTGACCTCAGGTTCCCAGGTGGCCTTAATTTTTGCATTGGATTTCTTGACCTGAGGAAACAGAATAGAAATAGGACAGATATGAGCATCAGATTGTGGCCGTGATTAAGCACAGCGAGATGACTTGAAAAAGCTACGAATGGTCCCAGAAGACTCTTCATAGGAAATCATATTCAATCAGTATTTAACTCTAGAAAAATATGCCATTATCACCACAACAGAGATGGTGAAACCAAGAAAACAAGATGCAAGTCAGAATCTAGTGCTTAACAAGGTCGAGAAAGGCAGAGAGAAATGTTGAAATCAAGTATGCAATGTGCAGTGTACCCCCTTCCTTCTTCCTAATGTAGAAACAGAAATGTAATAAACACGTTCCCTTTTTGCTATTGCTTGCTTACCAGCACTTATCAAACTAGGGTGTTTCCTTATCAAAATAGAGTGTTTAAGTCCATAAATACTTTGCTCTAGGCATTTTCCATGTTGCTCAAAATCGTTGGAGATGTTATTCCAGAGGTGTTTATACTTCTGGAAACCGAGATCACCAAGAGAACAAGAGAAAAGGGAAAATAACTTTGTTCTAGATAAACGGTCTCTACCTGTAAAGGTGAGAATGGGAGCTCAACACGTGGGTACTTGGAATAACATAAATGGCATGTTTCTAATGGAAACAGTATATTCGAATTCATACGATATGGGGAAAAGGCATGGGAACTATATAAATGGACTAAATTCTAAACCAGGTTATAGTCAGAGCCTTCAATGTGCTGCTGGACAGGGGAAGCAGTCGCATCAGTCCTAGGGCCAGATCCTGAGGGAAAGTACAGAACAAAGGAAGATTCCTGCTGAGATTACTAACAACTATGTACCCATACCTTTAACTCTGCATATCCATGCCTTGAAGGGATAACAGGAAAACAGAGACTTTAAGCTTGAATTTTCGGAGAAACTAAGAATCAGATGTAAACCGAATTCCTCAAACACTCGGAGTCTCATGAGAAGAGGGCATGCTCATCTGTGGAGTGTTATTCCTTCTCTAATAAACCTTTCTTTGTCCCTAAGTGGTGTGCACTTGAATTCTTTCCTGCATAGAGCCAGGAGCCAAGGACCTTCCCTGTCTTGGTGTAGGACTTCAGTCTTCACTGGGGGACGTGGGGAACAGGGGATTCACTCCATCCTGAATCACACTGAAGCGCTTTATCTAGAACATATGTTAAAATACTTGAATACCTTCAAATCCATCCTTCAGAGAATATGCACCACATTTCTGTGGGGATTTCCTTGTTTCGGTTTTGGGTCCTCCTGAAAGCAAAGATGCTGATGGAACTCTAGAGCAGAAAGCAGAGGTTACAATTGCTCCTGGAAGTTCAGATATGGGGAAGGGTAGAGACTGATTTACTTAAGTTAATGTCAGATGTCTTTCATTCTAGGAAAATGAGAGCAATCAAGACTTATGGTCAAGACACTTTTGATTTAGGGTGATAAGGTAAAAGTTGAATTACAAGTGAGTACTTTTTCAGGAGGAACCTTGCTATAAATTGGTGTTGGATTCCATGGTCAGCCCCTCAAAATTCACTTAACCCTAGACCTACGCTCACATTTGCTAGGTAGTTTCTAATATAAGTACATAATATAATATAGCTATTTTAGAAGAAAAATATGGGAGATTATTCTTGGGAGTAAAGTAGGTTTTCTTAAATAGGAAACAAAAGCTTAAATTTTATAGAGACCTGTTACCCATATTCCATCTGCCTCCCTGGCACTCAGAGAGCTGGATCCCTAGTAGCAGTAATAACAATAATATTAAAATAAAATGATTCTATAAAACAAATCATTTAACTCCCATGGCTGAAAGCCTTTTTCACAGAAAGAGTTTCTTGAGCCATATGCTAGCCAGGAAAGGACCAGTTCCAGGGCATGAAGGCTAGACCACCAGCAGCAACGCCAGGGAGAAAAGAAGCATGTTCCCAGTCCTGGAGTTAACGAGCATTTTTATACATTATCTCTCGGGGAAGAAAGAGGTCAGTTGTTTTGAAAGAATCTAAATTAGGTACAGACAATGGGAGAGGGAAAAGGTGAAGCAGGGGGCGTTTATATGATATGAGCACAGTCTAAGGAAGAAACATTTTTCACTTCTGAATGGTTACAGGCGACAGTCCTGCAGGTGCTTGCATATGCCAGGTGCAGGGTCTCGTGGTCAGCTAATAGACACGTGGAGGCTGATTCAAAGCTTCAGTGTGCATTTAGGAATGGTGAGCAGTCAGTCTTTTGTCATTGTTCCACAGCTAGTAACCGACGAACTATTCCTGTCTCTTTTGCTCACTCTTCAGCTTCTGTCATTTAATTTCGAACACCTCAGAATTTTTCTCTGGTCAATTATCATCCTTCAGATTTGTAGGATGGATACCTTACTGTTTAAAGACACTTTCCTACACTTTATCACATTCATTCCTTATAACAACAAATTTGGGGTAAAGAGGAGCAGACTGAGCCTGGCAGAGATGATTCCTCTCCTAAGGTCACACAGTCCCAAAGCAGCAGAGCTAGGATTCAAACCCCCAGGGTCCCCATGCGCTCACCTGCACCACCTTCAGCACCCTGATTTCTTGGTCCGCAATCAGCTCATCACGGAAGCATTGATCCTTCAAAAACCGCTGGGTTCTCTCCCAGGCATCCTGCACTTCCTCCTTCCAGTCTCTCTGGGGCTGCAGGCTCTGACACACAAAGGTGTCCAGCCTGTCTGCAGGGGTCTCATACAGGTCCCAGGAGGGCTCCATCTCGGTGGGGACTAGGCTCCCCCTTGGAATAAATCTTCTGCGCTTCTGCCCAGCCTTTTCAAGGCTCAGAAGCCGCTCTCCTGATTGGTCCTCCTTGCTCACGTAATGTTTAGAAACTGAACCTGAGTTTGCAGAGCTGATTTTCCTTTTCTGTTTCGAGCTGCCAGGAAAAATATTTTTTGAAATGATTACCATAATAGGTTTAGTAACACATCTGACATGTCATAATTACCTTTTGTGAGCTGAAAACTTTCAAGATGTACTCATTTAATAACTTTCAAGTTGACAATACAATGCTATAGTTGCCATTCTGTGCATTAGATCCCCAGAATTCATTCATTTTGTAACTGGAAGTCTGTACATTTTGACCCCCTTCCCTCATTTTGCCCCCTAACCTCTTGCAACCAGCAATGTGTTCTCTGCATCTATGAGTTAGGTTTTGTTTGTTTGTTTAAGATTTCACATATAAGTGATATCATACAGTATTTGTATTTTTCTGTCCAACTTCTTTCACTTAGTATATACTATGTCCTCAAGGTGTATCTATGTTGTCAAAAATGTCAAGACTTCCTTCTTTTTATAGCTGAATAATAGTCCATTCTATCTATCTATATTTCTATCTATCTATCTATCTATCTTCATTTATCTATCACATCATCTTTAGCCATTCATCCATTGATGGACACTGTTTCCATGTCCTGCTTTGCTTATTTTTATATCATATATATTTATTGCCGTTGAGTTGTATGCGTTCCATCCATCCATCCATCCATCCATCCATTCATTCATTCATTCATTCATTTGATTTTTTGCACCTACAGCACCTACCTGGTCTTCCTATGCGGTCTTCCATCCAGTACTAACCAGGCACTACCCTGCTTAGCTTCCGATACCAGATGGGATCAGGCTTGTTCAGGGTGGCATGGCCATGGTCCTTATATATTTTGGATGTTAATTTCTTATCATACATGTGGTTTGCAAATAGTTTCCCTATTCCTGGGTTGCCTTTGCATTTTGATTCTTTTCTTTTTTTAACTGTGCAGAAGCTTTTTAGTTTGACAAGTGCCATATGTTGATTTTTGCTTTTGCTGTTTGTGCTTTTAGTATCATATTCAAAAATTGTTTTCAACACCAATATTAAGGAGCTTTTCCCTTGATTTTTTTTTTCTCCCAGGAGTTTTATAGTGTCAAGTCCTTAGGTCATTTCAAGTTGATTTTTACAAGCGGTAACGATAGGGGTCCAAGTTCACTCTTTTGTGTGTAGGTGTCCAGAGTTCCCCACACTAGATACCAAAGAGGCTGTCTGCTCTCTACTGAGCATCTTGGCTTCCTTGTCCATTAGTGGACTATGGGTTTATTTCTAGACTCTTGATTCTTTACTGTTAGGTGTGTTTGTTTTTATGCCAGGACCATACTGTTTTAATTACTATAGCTTCAAAATAGCATTTAAAATTGGGAAGTATAACGCATCAAACCTGGTTCTTTTTTTTCTCAGCACTGCTGTGGCTAGTCACGGTCTACAGTGGTTCCTGACAAATTTTAGGATTTTCTATTCATGTAAATAAACCTGCTATTGGAATTTTTATAGGAATTGTATTGAATCTGTAGATTGTTTGGGGTTGTAAGGACATATACTCTCCGGGTGATATGTGTCTATAAGTGATTTGCCTAAGACTTATCAAAAGCAAAAAAGTCAAAAAAAATTAAAAAAAGAAAAGAAACTGCTACATTAGAAAAGACGAAATGCATAGAGTGTGGTCTCCCAGTGTACACTAGGGCTGACCCAGCTCATTCCAGGTCAGAGAGGTGGATGAACAGCATCAGTTCTGACAGGCAAGATTATCCTTTCTGTTTATGCCTCCTCTGGGCCCATTTTACCCTGGGCTGCATCACTCAATCTTAAAACACACTTTTCATCTTAACACACACAGGTCTTGCTCCTTCTTGCCATTGAGTTGTGCTACTTACACTCCATACCCCATTATCTGGGCCACAAGAGACTTTAAACGGGTCTGACACCCATCACTCATACTAGTCATTTCCACACTTGGTCGATAAACACAGACACATGAGATTCATGCACAGGAACAAGAACGAAGCTTTATTATAAATTATAGAAAAACGAAACAAAACAAAGAGAAAAACATAAAAAAATGAAAAAACAAACCTAAGCTATGTAGAAGACCTAAGTGTTCTGGGGGTAAATGGAGAGAGGGGAAGAGTCAACTGCAGGCAGCAGGGGGTCTTGCCTGCTCCAGGACTAAAGGGACATGGGAATGGTACAACGGTGCTTATCTACTGTCCTGAGGCCTCCCATAGCCTCAGATCAGCCAGCTTTAAGGGAAATGGCAGGACAGGGCTGGGAAGGAGATGCTGTATCGCTAGGTACCCAGTTTGTTCCTGGATCACAGAGGTCAGGGTTAGACTTGCATTGCAAATCTGAATGGGGCCCCATGCGGTCCAGCCTGGAAGGAAGGTGGAAGGATGCAGTTCTTTCAGGAGGCTATTTTCCTCTTAGACCCCAAGGGAGTAGATTTCGACTTGGAGGTAAAGGACCTGGTTGATTGACGTGGTTTGGTGTCCAACCAAGCCCTGGGTAGGTGTTGAGGGGGCCCTAGTGGCAAGGCTCTTCCTCGTTGTGTCCATCGCTGATGCAGGGTGGATGGGAATGGACATTGAGACAGGAATGCCCTGAGAGGCAGCCTTGCTGGTAGTGGTGCTGGACCTTCCTTTGGAAGGAAGGGGACTCTGCCTGGGCACACCCCTATAGATGTGACTTAAGGTGGAGGCATTAGGGACTCCAGACACCCAGCTGTTAGTGCTAGGTCCCGTGGTCATCATGCGGGTGCTCTGGCAAGAGCGGCCACTGGTCTTCAGGCCCAACCTTCCCCCATGGTGCTGTTTGGTGCTCGAGGCCTTACCCCTGTCTTCTGAAATGGTGAGTGCTGCAAACATGCCGCTCAGATCTGGGCTAGCCGCTCTGTTCTTAGAGCGCACAGGTGCTGCCAAAATCCCCACTCTGGAGGACGCAGAGCTTGTGATGCCCCATGTTGAGAAGTGCTGCTGACCGCTGGGACCAGCATTGGTCACGGCACTGGGCATGCTGGTGGCAACTGCGAAGCCAGAGGCGGTGGCTGTGCCAGAGTGGAATACAGCTGGGGTGGCAGCAAAGGCTGGCTGGGTGCTGGCATAGGTACTGAGGGCAGAAGTTGTGGACAATGAGCCCCTAGAAGCTGTCCATGTGAGGCTGCCGAAGGCTAGCTGGCCTGGAGCAAAGGTTGGGGCCTGGGCTGGAGCAGGAGCTGCCAGTGTTTTATACTGGGCAGGGCTGCCAAAGGTGGCGGCTCTGTGATGCTGTCCATTAAGGGCTGCAATGATGGGCTGGGCAGTAGCTCCAGAGCTCACAGGAAGTTGCAAAGCTAGGGTAGGCCTGCCAAAACTCAGTGCAGGTGGATTGGTGGCCACTGTGACTGAGGCCATGTTACCACTGAAGGGTGTCTGAAGGGTCAGGGCAGATAGGAAGAAACTCCCACTGGTGCCAGGGGGAGCCCCTGAGAGGACAGGCTGGCAAGGTAGAGTGATGTCCATGGGGGTGACCCCAGCGTCAGAGGCAGGGTGGGGAGCCAAGCCTGCAGAAGTGCTGGTTAGGGCGCTGGCATTAACTGCAGAAGTGCCAGTGGAGAGAGAGGCCCTAGGATCGGTGATGGGAGGGGCGCCCTGTGAGGAGGCAGGAGGGTCTACACACATGGCCGTGGGGGAATCCGTTTTGAAGGTGCTGGGAGCGGCAGGGAAGGTCAAGGTGGCATTTGCAGCAGCTGAAAGCAAGGCACTCGGATCAGTGATGGGAGGGGGCCCTGTGCGGAGGCAGGAGGGTCTACACACATCGCAGTGGGGGAATCCGTTCCGAAGGTGCTGGGAGCGGCAGGGAAGGTCACAGTGGCATTTGCAGCAGCTGTAGGAGCAGGCCGGTGAGGAGCTGGGCTTTTCATTGCACAGTCCATGCCCAGTGCTGAGAAGGCGGTAGGGGCAGAGGGGTTAAGGGGCCCTGCAGCTAGGGGGCCCTGCCTGACACCTGGGAGGAAGCACCAGTCAGCAGGGGGAATGGGGCTGGGGGCAGGGAGTGTGCAGAGGGACCTGGCAGGGGGGCTGCCAGGGTAAAGAGGGGACCTGGTAAGCTGTGCTTTAAAGGATGCACAGAGGTGGCCCCTCCAGCAGATTCCGAGATGGGCCCTGGGCCTGAGGAATCCTGCTCCCTCCCGCATTTCACCAGCTGTGGATCCGTGCTGGGGGCTGGAGGGACAGCTGGTGCAGAAGCGACCCCTGTGGCAGGCAAGTGTGAAGACGAAGGCTGCACAGCACTGCAGTTTGGGATGGCCTCAGTCTCACCCCAAAAGACATTGTTGATGCGCTGGAGCGCTGCTTTCTTCTCTGCGTCCAGGTCTTCTGCGGTGACTCGGAAACCCGGCTGAGGAGGTGATGGCAACTTGAGAGGCTCCCCTCGCCTGTGTGGCAGCAGAGGAAACTTGCGTTTTTTGGGCCTGGAACTGTCAGGTGTGGGTGAGCAGTTTCTCCAGGGTCGTTTCTGCCCTTTTGGTACATCTGCATCTTCTTCCTGCTGGCTCTTCCTCTGGGAAAACACGAGGCTGAATGGGGAGATGAAGAACCCTCCTGGCTTACTTTCTTTGAGGGCAGCCGGGTGTGGGATGGCGCGGGACCCCACCTCTTCTGCCCTGGCAGGTGGAAATCTTGAGTAGAGCTGTATGAGCTTGTGATGGCATTTCTTCGGGGGCAGAAGGTTATCCCAGAGGTCCTGGATTTCTTGTTGGATGTGTCTTCTGAGCTCTCCATGTGGGAGATTCTGCGCAGAGGCCCAGGCCTGGGCACCAGGGGAGAGACGCCTCTTCGGACCCCCAGGGGCCTAAATGCAGTCCGTGTACCCCCAGTGCCATCTGGGCCCTTTCTCTGATGGGCCTGCTTCTGTACCATTGCAGGGTGGTCTCGCTCCTGCTTGGCCGTCTCTTTCCAGCTTTCTCCCAGGGCCCTCAACACAACTTGCTCTGTGCAGCTGTTTGGGGCACAGGTGGGTGTTGTGGGTGGCATCTGGGCGACCACCTGCTCCTGTGCCACACAGACAGTGTCTCTGTCCACTGGAGACACTGAGCTGCAGGCCATCTTTGAGTCGGGAGCACAGAGCTCCACCTTCCTCTGATAGCCAAGCCTGCAGACTAAAGTAACAATCTCCAGAAAAAGCGCCAGCAGACTGAGGTAAGGGTCTCCAGAAACCAGCGCAGGGACTGTGGCATCCTGGAACACCGTCTCGGACATGCTCTGGCATAGCTCAGAGGCACAGTCCTCGGATACTTGCGGTTTGCCTTGCAAGTGGACGGAGGCACGTGGACACCTGGGTGACTCCGGCGCGCCAAGGGAAGGTGGTGGGCGCCGTGAGAATGGCACCGGCCCTCCGGTGCCTGGGGTGGGGGTTGGGGTAGGGGGCAGAGCTTGCCCAGGGAACCACCCATGGGGCAATTGGGTGAGGGCAGCCTTTGGCTAAAGAGCGCGCTCCAAGTGAGCTCCTTCACAGGCCAACACTGCCCAAGGCAAAGCGCCCACTGCCGAAGGCACAGCGCCCACTGCCAGGTCTGTTGCCTGGATGCGCTTGGAACGTGCCAGCGAAGAATGGGCGTGACCAGGGATAAGCAAAGGTGGGGATGTGTCCCGGACGCTCAGGCTCAGGCACTCCCAGATCTGCTGGGAGGTGGAAGTGTTTGCTGGCGGCGATGAGTATGAGCGTATTAACAGGCAGCGGCTTCTCCGCTGGCCGGGCCCCCAGCTTTCGGGGATCATGGACCGCATAGGGTTCCACTCCGCAGAGGGAAAAGCCTGGGGGAGTAGCGTTTCTGGCTCCGCTGCCATTGTACAAGGGGCAGCTTTAGGATCTGCACCTGTGTGTCCTTCTGCCCTTTCTTCTGGGGACACAGGTGGGAGAGCCACTAAGAACTGAAGTGCCCACGTCACCCAGACCCTGCTGGAATGATGCCTGGAGAGGCAGCTTGGGCAGGTTGGGAGACACATACTTAACACGGGACCTCACAATTGCACTTCTAGGCAATTCACCAAGAGAAATAAAAATTATGTTCTCACAAAAACCTGTATGTGAATACTTTAGGTTTTTTGTGGGGTTTTTTTTTTTGTTTGTTTGTTTTTAACTCCAAAATTACTAGACTTTGGACTAATGAAGTCTAATTTGTCTGGAGTGAATTTGTAATTATTCTTTAGTTGTTTTGGGAATAACACCATGACCAATCATTTCACAGTTCAAGTAGAGTTTGTATTTTATCAGTTAAATACAATGTAGAAGCCTTACACCATCCAGATTCTTTGACTTTCCACTGCTACAGCTGCCATATGTATTATCTTTACATGACTTGAACGCCGCCCTCTGAAACTGTGGTATTCTTTCTTCATCTGAGGCATACATAGATTAAATAATTAAGAAGAGAGAAATAGGTCACACAGTTACCTAGATACTGACCATTTCTGTTGCTCTTTGTTCCTGAAGTTCCAAGATTCCCTCTTGCCTCATTTCTCTTCAGTCCAAAGAAGTTCCTTGCTCATATTTTATAGCAAGCTGTCTGGTAGTGATTTTCTTTTTCTCTTGCTTTTCTTTCATGTCTATTAGCCTTCATTTTGGTCTTGGCCTTGGCTGGCTTTCAATCCTTCAGAATATCTTTGTTCTGTATAATTTCCTGGGTTAATCTTATCTTTTGGCACTTTCACCATGTTATTCCACTGTCTACTGGTCTTTATGTTTCTGATGAGTCATCACAGCCCTTCAAATTGATATTCTCATATATAACACATCATTTTCCTTGACTGCTTGTAAGATTTTTTTCATCTTTGCTTTTGTGATGACATTCATTATGTCAGGGTGAGGCTTTCTGAGCTTAGATCCGTGTGTAAGAAATTGGTAAAGTGTTCAACCACCCTTTTCCCCATATATTCTCTTCTGCACCAGCCTCTCTCACCTCTCCTTCAGATGCGCTTTTGACTCAAGAGTTCGAGCTTTTGGTATTGTTTTGTGCATCTCTGAAGGCCTCTTCCTTTTTGGTCAACCTTTTCCCTCTTCTTTGGATTTGTCATTTCGTCAGTCTCCATTTCCGACTCTGTCCTCTGTTTCTTCCATTCTGTTCGTGAGCCGGTCCAGTGAAGTTCTGATTTTGGAAATTGTATGTGAAGTTCTAAATGTTACACTTGCTGATTTTCCCCCACAGTGTTTATTTCTCTGCCGAGAATGTGTTTCTTCCAATTACTCTCAAGAGAATTTCCCTTTACCTCATTGAGCAGGTTAGAATAGATACTGTGTCTGATGATTCCTTCATGCGGGTTATTTCATGGCTGGGTCTGTTGAATGTCTTTTCCTCTGAGGACTGGTGAGATGTCCCTCATGCTGTGTTTGTTGTGTGATTTTGGATGGTATCCTGGACAGGTCGGTGGCTTATTATGCTGTGAGGCTCCGACGCCTCTTAAAAGCCCCTGAAGTTTGTTCCTATTTGTTTCTGTTGGTTCATGAAGCCATCGATGCAGTTGAGGTCAGACTGCATGTTGTGTCGCGCCTCCTGTGGCATTGTTCCTCCCACGGTGCTTTTGCTGTACTGTGTCGCTCCACATGGTGCTCACACCACTCAGGGGTTAATCTGGGCGCTGAGTGGTGGTTTATTTCGTAGTTCAGTTCTCCAAGCCTTCACTCCCCTTCTTTGGGTCTATTTGTGTGTGTGGCTCAGGGTGAGCCCAGGACTAATGTTGATTCGTACACAGACTTAAAAAACCCCCTTGTCTAACTTTCTCCTCCTCAGGACTCTCCCATATGCTCAGGCTTCAAGGGCTCCTCCTATGTGTTCCTCTCTCAGTGTTTTAGCCCCTGTGCTGTTATGTGGTTCCACAGCACTAGGTCGACTTTTTAGGTGAATAGCAACAGCAAGAGAAAAGAAAGAAGATAATAATAAGCATGTTCCTACACTCTTCAGACAACAGGAATCTTTTACCTGTTCCTTTGTCCAGAGATGGAAGGATTTTTCAAGGTTTTAGGTGCCTCTGCCGTCACTGAAGCTGCAGGGGAGACTTCGTAACTGGGGAGAGAAAAACAAAACAAATAAGGATGACCTCCTCACTTCTCAATATGCAAGGCCTCCTTTCTTACTAGTCTGCTTAGAAATAAGGGTTGATCTCAGAGTTTTGACATTCAGTGGCTGCCAGACTTCACCTGCTGTTGGTAAGCTAAGACATAGAGGTGGCAAAAAACCCACCATAATCACTCTAGTAGGGTTGTCATTCAGGTGCGGCTGTTATTTATTACACTAGTGTTTTCAAGTACACGCTTTTTGTCCTCTTTCCAGAATTTCATTCATAATCTGTGAAAGAAAGAAGGGTTGTGTGAGGCTTACTCCATCTTGGCCCAACCAGAAGTCTACAGTCATTTTTACAACAAATGGATTTACGTTGTTCTAAATATCAAGATATTCTTTTTCAGGTTAAATAATATTCCATTGTAAGAATATACCACATTTTCTTTATCCATTCATCTATCGATGGACATTAAATTATTTCCATATCGTGGCTACTGTGATTAGTACATGGAAGTACAGATATCTCTTTAAGATCATTATGTCGCTTCCTTTGGATACCTCCTACAAAGCGGGACTGCTGGATTGTGCTAAGTGAAACAAGCCCGTCATCAGACAAATATTGCATGATTCCACTTACACAAGGGATCTAAGAGAGTCCAAGTCATAGTTAGAACATTGCATAGCATATAGGCATAGCTCGTTTGGTTGCATTTGCTCTATTTTGTTCCAAAGATATTGGAGTTGTTTTTTGTTTCTGGGTTTTTTTTTTTTTTTTTACAAATTTAAAGTGTGTGGCAACCCTACATTGGCACCATTTGTTCCAATAGCACTATCTTACTCTGTGTCTCTGTGTCACATTTTGGTAATTATTGCAAAATTTTAAACTTTTTCATTCTAAGGTTTCTTATGGTAATCTCCGATGTTACTATTGTAATTGTTTTGGGGCACCCAGAACCATGTTGGGATAACATGGGAAACTGACTGATACATGCTGTATGTGTTCTGACTGCTCCATGGACTGGTTGTTCCCCATCTCTCCTACTATCTTGCACCTCCTTCTTCCCTGAGACACAACAATATTGAAATCAGCCAATTAATAACCCTGCAATGGCTTCTAAGTTTCCAAGTGAAAGGAACAGTCACACTTTTCTCACTTTACAGTCGAAGCTAGAAATGATAAAACTTGAGGGAAAGACATGTTTGAAAGCTGAGAGAGGCTGAAAGCTAGGCCTGTTGTTCCAAAGAGTTAATAAGTTGTGACTCAAATGAAAAGGTTGAAGGTTGACTCTTGGTAGCGGCTAATGCAGCGGGTGACTTTAAATCGAAGCCTATCATCATTTACCATTCAAAAACTGCAAGGGCCCTGAAGAATTATGCTAAATCTACTCTGCTTGTGCTCTACAGTGGAACAACAAAGCCTGCAGGACAGCATATCTGATTATAACGTGCTTTACTGAATATTTTAAGCCCACTGTGGAGACCTACTGCTCAGGAAAAGAGTGTTTTCAAGATAGTAAAGCCCACTGACAATGCAGATGGTCACCCAAGGGCTCTGATGAGATGCACAGTGAGATTCAAGATGTCATGCCTTCTAACAACACAACACCCATTCTCGCAACATTAACAGGAGTCTGGAAGAAGTTGAATCTCACCCTCTTGGATGACTTTGAGGCGTTTAAGACTTCAGGGGAGGAAGTAACTGCAAATGTGGGAGACATAGTAAGAGAATTAGAATTAGAAGTCGAGCCTGAAGACATGACTGAATTAAGATAAAACTTTTAACAGATAAGGAGTTGCTTTGTATGGTGAGCAAACAAAGTCATTTCTTACGATGGAATGTACTCCTGGTGAAGGTGCTGTGAAGATTGTTGAAATGACAATAAAGGATTTAGAACACTACATAAAGCTAGTTTATGACACTAGCAGGGTTTGAGAAGATGACTCCAATTGTGAAAGAAGTTTTTACACTGGGTAACATGTTGTCAAACAGCACCACATGCTACAAAAAAAATCACTTTTAAAAGGAAAAGTCAGTTGATGTGGCAAACTTCATTGCTGCCTCACTTTAAGACATGGCCACAGCCAACCCAACCTTCAGCCACCTCCACTCTCATCAGTCATCAGCCATGAACACTGAAGCAAGACCTTCTACCAGCACAAAGATTAAAACTCCTTGAAGGCTCTAATCATTTTTACCATTTGATAGCAATACTGTCTCTTTAATTAAGGAATTTTAAACTAGACATAATGTTATTGCCCACTTAATAGACTATAGTACAGTGCAAGCATATGCGCTAGGAAACTTAAAATAACATGTGACTCCTTTTATTGTGATATTCAATTTCTTGTGGTGGTCTGGAACTGGACCCCCAACATCTCCGAGGTCTGCCAGTACTACATTTAAGTGGTTAACACACTGTCCTATTACAGGTGTGGAATTTTCTACATCTGATTCTATATTTACCTTTACCCGTGTCCTATGTACTTCCATATGTTGTCATGTCACTGATTAGTGTCTTTGTTTTCGGGTTGAAGCACTCCTTCCAGCACTTCTTACAAGGCAGGTCTCATGGTGATGAATTCTCTCAGTTTTTGTTTGCCTAGGAAACTATTCATTTCTTCAGATCTAAGGATAACTTTCTGGATAGAGTGTTTTGGGCTGGCACAGTTTTTCTTTCAACACTTTGAATATGCCAAGCTACCCTCTCCTGGTCTTTAGGGTTTCTGCTGAGAAATCCATTGATAGCCTCATGGGGGTTCTTCTATTGGTCACAGACTTTTGTCCATGCCTGCTTTGAGAATTCTGTCTTTCTCCTTGATTTTTGACAATTTCCTTAGAATGTTTCTTGGGGAAGGTCTTTTTGCATTGAGGTCATAGAGTGATCTGTGAGCTTCGCAAACTTGAATGGTATTGAAGGGAACCTTGTATAAACTCGTTAGTGTTTTCACTTTAGGATATTAAATGTAATCCCCATAGTAACCACAAGAGCTATAGAATATGTACAAAAGAACATGAGAACAGAATGGAAACATTTGACAATGAAATGTTATCTAAACATAGAAGAAGACAAGAAACTAGGAAATGAGGAACAAAAAAATCTATAAGGCACATGGAAAACAAATAGTATGACAGAAGTAAGTCTTTATTAGTAATGACTTTAAACATAAATGGATTAAACTCTCCAATCCAAAGACAGAGATTAGTGGCATGGCTAAAAACACACAATCCAACTACATGCTGTCTACAAGAGACTCACTTGAGATCCAAAGACACAAATAGGTTGAGAGTGAAAGAATGGAAAAAGAAATTCCATGCAAAGAGTAACCAAAAGAAAGCAGGAGTAGTTAATATCAGACAAAATCAACTTTAAATGCAAAAGGTTCAAAGAGCTAAAGAGAGACATCATACTCAATGAAAGAAAAAGACAAATGCTGTATGATTCCACTAATATCAGGTACCTAAGAGTAGTCAAAATCACAGAGACAAAGATCGGAGGTTGTCAGGGACTGGAGAGAGGAGAAATCGGGGGAGTTACTGTTGAATGAATATAGAGTTTCAGTTTTGCAAGAGGAAAAGAGTTCTGAAGATGGATGAATACAAACTACTATTGGGGACTAAGGGGTAGGATCAGTAATTCAAATCTACTACAAATTTAAGCTTTTCGTACCCTTTCTTAGCTGATGCTTGGATTTTTACTTTAGAATACCTTAAAGCTATTTATTCCACTACTATGATTCACATACTATAGTTCGCATATATTTTAATTCTGGTATATTTTTAATCCCAAGAGATATTATCATTATTTTGTGTTATACAGTCAACTTTCATTTCGATTTACCAACACACTCCTCTCATTGAATTTTATGCTTCCTACGTATCTCATGTTCCATTTGAGATCATTTTATTTTTGCTGTCGATAATCCATTAGTGTTTCTTTCGCTTCAGTCTTCTGGTAATGAATTTCCTCAGATCTCATTTGTCCAAATGACGTCATTCCCCTTTCAATCCTAGAGGATTTTAGGTTGGGTGGGGACTAGATATAAAATCTAGGCTAGCAGGGATTTTTATTTCTCCTTAGATAGTAATGTCTTTTTTCTCTGATATGCCTAAGTGTGGTTTGCTTATTCTGAATTCTGATTGAAGTAATGCTTCTGGAACATGAGGCTTGATCTATTTTCAAAAACCTTTAAGCCATTAGCTCTTTAGACACTGCCTCTATCTCGTTCTCTCCACATCTAGAACTCCAATTATACATATGTTAGATTTTCTTCTTGTATCTTCTATATTCATTGATATTCTGTATTTCCTATACTTCTTTTTCTGTGCTTTAATATAGACATAGTCTTCTGACCTAACTCTAACTTCATTCGTTTTCTCCTTTCAGCTATGCATAACCTGCTAACAACTACTATCTATTGAATTTTTAAGTTTGGTGATATTTCATTTTTTTATAGTTTGATAAAATCCTCAGTTGTATCTTTTCTCCCCTCAGCAATATTAAACACAGCCCTTTAAAAGTCTTGGGGAAAACTCCATTATCTGGATCCTCTATGTCTATGTGTTTTTTCTCTTGGTTTGCAATCATTTGTCTTATCTCCTTCGATTCCTACTGATTTCTCATTGAGTGCTGGTCACCGCATATGAAATAATTTGAGGCCTATCATGAGGTTATCACTCTCCCAAGAGAATTTTTGTTTGATGTTGACAAGGACTGGCATGATTCGAATGGAGTCCTACACATTTTGTGCTCCCAAAAGAAAACATTAGGATACCTCCTTGGTGGTTCCCAGACTTCAAACTTTGTCCTCGTAGGTCTATGAGGGTGTTAGAAGTGCTGCTGAGAACCCATGTTTCTCTGATACGCTTCTGAAATTGGCAGATACCCTCAAAAAAAATCTAAAAAACCATTCTGAATGCCAGGCTAAATTGCTATTACTTCCTCTTTTTCATGGCTATTGGCCCTATAATTATTCACTGCTTTCTCAGTTTCTGATGCTTTCTGGAAACAGAAGCCCTCTGGGGACATTATGTTTCATGTGAAGATAATTATATGACTGTATTTAAAGACATGAAAGACAAACATAAATGGAGATATAACAACTTGGGGTTCTCATTGTACCCTTCCAGGTTAGTTAATAAATTTAGTTCATGTTAACTATTGTTTATATTCCATTCCCTCTGTTCAAATATCTGGTGTGGTTTTTGTCTCGTGACTGGATTCTTACTGATACAGTTCCCATCCTTGTCCTTCCTCTTCTCATTTTATTTATCTCACAACAATATTATTGATATTTTGGACCCATTTAAAATGTTATGCCAAGACTTTACTGTATTTTATTATACTTTGCATTTCAAGAGTTTCTGTTATGTCCATTTGTAAATCTGCTTGGTTATTCTTTATAGTTTCAGGTTTCCTGCATGTATTTCTTCACCAACATGTATTTTTAAGCTTGCCATTTAGCTCTTTAAACATATTAAATATAGTAATTAAAGTCTGTGATAATTTCATCACCTTTCTATCTTTGTCTGTATCAATCTTTGTCTGTATCTGTTCCTTGGTTCTCCTAGTTCTCTCTTGTGGTGCTTTATTTCCCTGAGTGAGTTTTGTTTTTGGTTTGTAAGTTTTGTTTTGTTCTTACCATGAGCTGCTCACTTTCCTTGGAATTTTATTTGTAGGGTGAAGGTCTGCAAGAGTAACCGTAGGATACCCTAAGTATCCTGAATACTAAAGTGTATGTGCCTAGATATCATCAAGTTGTCCTCCTCATACCCTTGCCAACACAATTGTCAAAGTTTTTGACCTTTACTGATTTGATAGAAAAAAATAAAGTACATCACTCACACACACACACACACACAGAATGAGTATTGTTTCAATTCACCTTTTGTTTATGAGCAAAGTTAGACTTTTGTTATGTGTGAGAATCAGCTGTGGTTCCTTTTTATGCATTATTTGTTCATTATATTTTTGCCTATCTTTCTATTTGGTTGGTGTTCTTGAGTTGTAGGAGTTCATCATTTCTATCGTGAATATAAGAAATTAGCACAAAGCATTGAAAGACTTTTGTCAGGAGTACTTGGCAAGTTACCCACAAGGGGTGAGACTATTAGCATCCTTTTCCAGCCAGAAGGTTTAGTTCCTTTACAAATAGAGACAGCAGAAAGGTTCTCATTTATTTACAATCCTGCCATTTGTTTATCCATTCTTTTCTTAAAATTCTTTCTTCTGGGGTGTAAATTTTCAGTTTGGTCCCAAAAAAGCACTGGGGGTGGTAGTGATTTAGAGAATAATACTATTAATACTAAAGGATTTATATAATGTTTGAGGTAACGTGTGCGTGGGGTCATAAACATTATTGCCAAAATCGAGCTTGGAAATGTAGTACTACCCACAGCGAAAAATCAGCGCCAGTGTTAGGTGATGAAGCTACACCGATATTGAAAGGGCAGTGTGCAGAGGTAACGCTGGAAAAGAGATTTATTTGAAAATGAACAGTCTGTTCAATTTTTACAATATTTTTGGCTACTAGATTTAAAAGCTATTGTGCAAGTAACTGCACCATCGCTGTTATTCGCGGTGGACCACGTTCTCTCTTTAAATTACCAGTGAGCACCATGAAGCAATAGAGAACGACAGCGATTACTCTGTGGGAGTGCCAAAGCAGAACGCCAAAGGCTTCCCCTTTCCTGACAAACCTCTTTACGCAGCTGAGCCACCTGCGTGCAAAACACATCTTTTTCAAATGATGCCTCTGAAAAGCACTGTCGCTGGGCAAAGCAGGTGTGGACTCTGGTTTCAGACCTGCTACTACTATGCATTTTGTGATCCCAGGCAATCCAGGTGACCCTCACAGGCCTTCGGTAGGTCATCGGCTGCTAGATGTTACCTTTGCAGACCCTTCGCATTGATATTCTGACACAGTATTTGCGAGAAGTCCTATGTGCCAGGCAATGTTTCCTAAAGGGGCGAGGGCTGAGCTTTGCGCGGGAACACACGTGTCATACGAACTTCGAAGGCTTGTTTTGCAGTGTTTTGGGAACATTCGTGCCTGAATTTTAAGAAGTGTCCCTCGACGCTACTGTCCAGAGTTTGAGGTAGACTTCTCTACACGTGGAAGGCTCTACGCAAGGGCAGCAAGAGAACTGGGTGGACCTCTCCTGAAAATCCCATCACTCACAGAATTTGCTGAGGGCGGCCCACGCCGTCCCCCGTCCTCGCACACTTTTCCCGTGCACTGGCCCACTTCGGCCAGAGCCCCGGCACACCACCGGGGACAGCTCAGACCCACCTTTGCTTGGGGATGCGGAAGTGCGGCTGCGCGCGCACGACTTAGCGCGGACCGTCCGGCGGCGGGCGGAGGGATCCCGTGCACTTGAGTCGCGGCGGGAGTGCGCGCGAGGCCCTGGGAGTGCGCCTGCGCGGCCGCCGCCGGGGCCGCCAGTCAGCCCCTCGGAGCGCCTGTTTGCCTTGGGGCCGCGCGCTCGAGGGGAGGTGCCGCCGCTGCCGCTGCCGTTGCCGCTGCCGCTGCCGCTGCCCCCTCGGCCCCGCGCTCGCCATGGCGCAGATCCTCCCCATTCGCTTCCAGGAGCACTTCCAGGTAAGCACCACACTCCCGCAGCGAGGCCGGGCGGGCTCCAGGGCGGGTCGCGCACTCTGTCCTGTCAGCCGCGCCCCCCGGCTTCCCGGGTGACTTGGGCCGGCGGTTGCGATCCCCGACCGGAATCCGGTGGAGATGGCGCGGCCTGTAGAGCCCAGTTGGCCCGGGCGGGCAGGTCGGGAACAAGACGCGGTGGCCGCACGTGCAGACCTCCAGCTGTGCTGGTGCGGAAACCGTTATCCAGCAGCGACCGTCGTCTCTGGGGTGCGGTCTGAGTGGCCCCTCGGGGGCGGCTCTGAGTTGTACTGCTCAGAGCGCTGAGCGATGGGAATCGCAAGCTGCCGAAACGTCCCGTCTCAGGCTTTGCAAAGCTCCCACTAGACTGAGTAGCGGTGGCACACACGTTTAAGTCCCCAGCTTTAGAACTCTAAAAACCTACGTCCAGTCCTCAGTTTCTCTTTTTGAGTCAAGTGTTCCTCAGTTTGTATCTGTTGGCTACTGGAATCACTAGCGTGGCTGTATGAGAGAGGACCTTCAAAGTGTGTGACCAAAGAGGAAAATTCAGCATGGTGTGTTTTCGAAGATCCTTTCCAACAGTAACAGCCCCGAAGATTAGCATTTTAACGAATTCCCAGTTTGTTCTATCTGTAACTCTCCTAATAGAGTTGTGCCTGAGGAAAATCAAGATTGGCTGCCTGTGTTTGAACAAGGGTTTGCCTTCACTCACATGCCAGGTCTATGTCACACCTGTGCAGAGTGATAAGACTCTCATGTTACAGGTGTGGAGATGAGGGTAGATGAATAGTAGCCAACAGCCTTGTCCTAAGTGCTTTGTGTGACATCATTACAGTTCATAAGATACATATTGTTTTCCTTTCTGTCTAGATGAGGAAACTGAGGCACAAAGATGTTAAATAAATAACTTACCTCAGGCATTCATTGAACAACAGCAGGATGTAGACTCAGGTCTTTATACATAACTGTGTGGCAAGGAATGTGGGCGATTGAAAGGTCGTGTTTTCGCAACACACTGCACATTTAACTCAATATTCAAATGAGAAAGGCCCCGGGAGTTGTAGAGTGACTGTTGGAATCCCCCCATTCTGCAGATTGGAAACTCGATACCCTGAGTATCCTGCCAGGGTCTCTTGGTTAGTGATATAGCTGGGGTTGTGCGGAGGTGGAAGTTTCCACCTCGCATCTCCTGTCTGGGCTCCATTCTACCACTGAGCTGGGTCTGTTCCCAGTTCATGTGGAAGAGCAAAATACTACTATTGCTGCTAACTATAATATCATCTTTTAATGATGTGTTGAGCCATTTCTCTTGTCAATCACTATACTAAGTATTTTATAAATCTCACTTAATTTAATCCTCATGATAACTGAGGTCAAGGAATTCAGGTAAAGTTAGATAGCTAGTCATTGACAGAGCTTGTGTTCTCACCCAAGTCTCTGGCTCCAAAGCCTGTGCTTTAGCCATTATCAAAATTTATTCTCTTCAAAAGGCAGCGAAGCAGTAAGGCTTTTAAAATTCCCATCAAAGTGCATGATGTCTTGAAGGGCTGTATTCTCTCTATATATTTGTGGCTTGTGGTATGCCGGCCATATGAATGGCAATCTGTGGTTTGTGGTTTCTAGCACTAACCGGGTGTTGAGGCTACCTCTGCACTTTTGTTTATTTAGTCTGCACACTCTCCCTTTATGACAGACGTTTTAGAACGCCCACCTTGTTTTGGAAATCCCTGAGCCTGCCCCTCCCTCTTGCTGCCAGCAGATGATTGGAGAAACAGAAGGCATAAAAGTGGGATGTGCCTCACCTTCATGCCTGCAGTCTTACAAACGTCTGCACTCACCCTTTCCTGCCTTCCTGGTACCTCCAAAGTGGGGGTGTTTTTCTTGTCTATATAATGGGGCTTTGCTCAGTAGCATCTTCTTTCCCATATTTCCATCCATTTTTCTTGGTGGTTTCTTCCTGTTTGCGTGGATATATGCTCATAAGTCTCCCATCTTTACAGCAAACTTCTCCCTCTCCCTTGTCCCCATGAACTCTTATTCACAGCCAGACATCATGAAAGATTTGCCATGTCCCTCCATCACGTCTCTTATGTTCCACAGTAACCTGCAGTCTGATTTTTGTCCCCCTTGCCAAAGTCCCAAGTCATCATCATCATGCAGACTTTTTTTTTTTTTCGTGAGGGAGCAGATAGTATATGTGTTAGGCTTGGAGGGCCATATATTGACTCGTTGCATAGTCTTCCCTTATTCAAATTGAACCTTCAAAAAAACGTAAAACCCATTTTTAGTTGTGCCATACAAAAACAGGCTGTAGTTTGCCAAACCCTGCTATAAAAAGTAAACTTAATCACTATGTATGCAGTCAAATGGGTACTAGATTTATCAGGGTGATCACTTCATAAGTTATATAAATGTCTAATCACTATGTTATATACCTGGAACTACTATAATATTGTATGTCAACTGTAATTGAAAAAAACTTTTTAAAATAAAAACCAACTTAAACCTCCAGTATCACAGACATGTTTCATGACTTTCCAGCTGCCTTTGACTCTGAGCTTTATTGCCTCCTCAGGACCTTCCTCTGCTGCTTTTGGTGGTACCACAGTCTCCCCGGGTTTCTCCTGCCTCCCTGTCCACACCCCAGTTTTCTTTGTAGACTCCTCTGATGCATGAACCTGGGGTTTTTCATGAGTCCCTTTATCTTCTGTTCAGAATGTTTTACTGAGCAATTTGGCTGTATGCTCTCATATTCAGTGTTCCCAGACAGATCACATATTTTTACTGAGCCTCAGAGCTGCATGTCGGCGAGGCTCTGGTTGGAGAGCACAGACTTAAGCCAAACGGAAGGGTTTGAATCTGGACTCAGGCACTTACTGACCATGTGAATTTGGCAAGTTGTGTCAGTTTTTTGTGCCTCCATGGCTGTATCTGTAAAATAGAGATAAAAGGTATAGGTCGTACCTCATAGGGTTATTGTGAGGTTTTCATTAATAAGTGTGATAAACGTAAAGTGTTGAACAGTAACTGGTACGCAATAAAATATGCTATGCTCTCGGCAGCCGTTATTGCCAGTCTGACAGCTGTCTGTTGAACAGGCCATTGGGTTCCTCATAGGTTCCTCAGATACATCCTGGTTAGAAATAGGGTTCCTCTGCCACCCCAAATGTGAACCTTCTCCAGTTTCCAGGCAGAAACCTAGAAACAACCGTGACTTCTCCTTCTCCCTATCCTATTGATTCTTCTTCTTCATTTTTGGCATTAGTGTACCGTTCTCATCATGACCTCCACTGCCCCAGACTGTGCCATATTTGTCATCTAGATGGCTGCACTAACTTTGTCTCTGGTCATCTGCCTCCAGTCTTGCCCTCCTCCGCTCCGTTTTCTAGCCCACTGGCAACGACATCGCAAAGGATGAACAGCCGCACAGTCTGTCAGTGAATGGTTCCTTGTTGCCTCCGAGATGAAAATGCCAGCCTCCCAAGTGCTCTGTAAAGCCCAGCCTAATCCAGCATCTGCATAGTTCTTGCTGCTCCTCTTGTCCTCCGGGACCTTCTCTGGAGCTCGACACCCTTGCTCATTGGCTTTTGCATCTGCTGTTGCTTCTTTCTAAAACCCGTTCTTCCCTTCATTACCCAACCAAGTCCTACTGAGCCTTCTCGTATCTGCCTAAATGACCCTCTCTCCGGGAGCTGTCCCTGACTTGTTGGAGCCCTTCCTCTGTGCCCCCATGGCGTTTTGGACTTCACTTATGATGGCCCTCATCCCATGGTATGATTGCTCATCTCCCTCCTGGACTGTGAGCTCACAGAATTCAGATCTTTTATTTGCAGTTGTATTCCCACTGTCTGGTACTAAGAGGCCCTCAGATCTCTGAAACCAGGTTCGTAATAGAATGGTTGTATACTCAATGAATGATTACTTATAATGCAGATTGTCTAATGACAAGGTTTGTAGGCTTTTCCAGGCTCTCCAGTCTGTTCCTCTAGGATCATTTACTGTAAGTCTGCTTTATCAAGAGTGTTCCCGCTTGTCTTACTGACTTGGCTTTGTTTCTGCCTCAGCTCTGTGCACCCGATCACTTCCCCGAACCTAAAATCCCTGGAGAAAAGAAGGTAGGAATCTGTTCTCCAGTTTTACAACATTAAGAAGAGGCGAATTTGGACTAGTGACTGTTAAAACATCAGTACTCTTCATTTAAACTTAGTTTTTTTTCCTAGTTCTTAGTTTCCATGCAATACATAGAAAAATTATGCTAGACACTTTCTTTACATTTGTGACTCTTATTGTGAGAATATTAATTTTCTTAAATTTTTAATTTTGGTTTGTTACATGTGAAAATTCTAGAGCCAGTTTTTCTTTCCAGAGGGAGAACAATAGTTTTATCATCATCAGTAGGAGAATAGAAATCAATGTATGGAAACATCTTTTCTACGATCAACTTTTCTGAGATGCTCCTAGAGCAGGAGCTGCCCTTTTACATATAGTGCATTGTACTACAGCATTCCTCCCACTTGGGCTGAAGATCATAGCGATTTATTTAGCTTTAGGTATCCTGTCTTGCTGGTTCTGCAGAAATAATTTTCTTGTATCACATGCAGTATTTGAACCTTTTGAAAATTTAGTTATCTGAGTTGTTAGGTTGTTGCTATTTATGATATGTGAGAATGGAAAAAAATCAAAAGGGCTAAGAGCTGACGACACATTGATTCAGGAGAAGAATGGCTGAACCGTTCAGTGGTCTAGAAATTCAGTTTTGAGCCCCATGTAATTTTCCCCCAGGTGTATGAAAATGCAGCTATTAGTTTGTAAGAGGTTTGAAATATGACACCGCTTAATACACAGAGAATTTATAAACATGTTCCTTTAAGTTATTGATTCTGTAGCATATCTCTTAGGTGATATTCTTAAGAGATACAGAGTCTGCCAAAGTGATCTGTACAAATTATAGAAGCAAGGTGGCCATCAGTCTTACTGCTTCTCAGCCCAGCCTGGACTTTAAAAACACCTAGGCTGGTGCCTTCCTCAAGTGTTAAATCAGAACTACCGAGTGGGACTGGCATTTCTTCCCAGAAGAGTCTCACATGCGGCTATGTTGAACCAATCTTCTAATCATTTAAGTAAATAAAAGTAAACACACACACACAAAATCCGAAGTACAGTTAGATACAGGCTTGTGCTTGTGTGTGGGTGGCACATACGTGGAAGAAATGCGAGAAACAGAACTGCATGTTGGGAAGAGGGCAGAATTGAGAGACTGGGGATCAGGATGCGAGGCAGACTTACTTTCATTGTGTGTCCTTTGAAACAGTTTGCTTTTCTTTTTCTTTTTCTTTGTTTTGCTATGAATGTGTATCACCTCTTTCCCATTCTCCTTCACCCACCCCCACATAAAAATAATAATTTGGGAGGGTTCTTAGTAAGATTTGGAAGACTCGTCCATGAACCTTTTCTTCCAGGAGTCCCCTGGTCTGTTGGACATTCCAGCCAATGGGACATGGCTGGGTGGCGGGTCCCTCTGATGCGTTAGTTATCTGCCTTGCTGCAGTTGCTGCAGGTTTGCCTTTGAGGCCAGGCGCAGAATTTACCTACAGCATATGAAATGTGGGACTGGCAATGAGATTTCTCTGGAACTGTCAGGTGGATGAATTCGATCTCTCAGGTGAGCTCATAGGAGAGCTCTGGTCTTTGAGTCCTGCATTCCTATGCAGTGCTCAGACCCAGGACTGCTGTGATTCCAAGCCACGCACAGGGGGGCCACACAGCTGGCTTGCTGTCTGCAGTGGACTCCTATGTTCCTCAGTTAGGGTTTCGGGATATATCTCTATTAATCTCTTGTTGTAATAGTAAGAAGTGGAGGTTTTGAAAACCCATACTGAGGGAACTGTGACCCCACAGGATGTATGTATGGAGTCAATGCTTTGACTATCTCCCTCAAATGGCCCTACGGCAAGGCAGAAATTGCCTGCACATTTTCTCGATGAAAGAACTGAAGCCCAGATGCAGCACCATGGGACATATTGCCTGTCCTGGGGACTTATAGGTGCTGTGGCAGGAGTTGGGGAGATTCGAAGGGGGTTGCAGAGCGGTCACCACTGAGTCATGACACCGGGGTGAGGATGAGGTGGTACCTGTACGTGCCAGCCTTGGTGGGGGTCTTCAGTCCTGCAGCAGGTCTGCCTCAGGCAATGAACAGCCTCTCTGGCCACCAAGTCCCATCTCTTTTCCCTTCCCAGGTTGGTGGGGTCAGTTGGGTCCAGGATAACAGGCCTGGGAGAGAGAAGGGGAGTGATTTCCCACCATGCTCAGGACTCTGTCCTCTGTCACTCAAGTGTGTGGGATTATGCATGCCTCTGGGGAGACTTTCCTGCAAGCTGAAGCTCTTGGTTCAGGATGGTAGGTATAACCTAAGGTGGCCCAATCAGAATGAATCTCAAGGATTCTGCTAGGAACGCCAGGGCCAAGGAGCATTCTCTCTGGTACCAGAAGGTATGAATCCAGATGAGAAGGCTGGAAGTGATGTAGCCATGAAGGAATGAGCCTGAATTCAAAGGTAGAACCCTGGGAAGGGCAGAGTGAGCAGTTCACGGATGGGACCCTGATGACATAGCAAATGTCTGGATCACACCATACCTGAAGCTTCATTTATCTTTGGATTTCTCAGGCACAAAAGTGAAGACATCACCTTTATTTTAAAAAGTGTTTAAGTTGGGTTTTCTGTTCCTTGTAGCTGAAAGTAATGCAGCCTACACACTCACCTGGGTTCCTTTATCTGTCGTTTGATAAAGGTTCTGACAACCTCATTTTGGAACTCATAGTACTTGGTCCATTATATGCAGATGTCTTCATAATCTGCGAGGAGCTTCATCACAGCTGTAAACCCTTCATTCAGGTGGAAGTTCTCACTTTCATTGTACCGATTTCCCAGGCATAGATGGTCGGTAGCTCCAGTGCATATTTGGGGGGCAATGCTACCCTTTGATATTTAAGTTTCAAGTACTGGAGTGGGAGGGGGGAGGGAGAGAATGAGAGATTGTTACCCTGGGACTTGGGACTTTGCAGGTCACTCTGTTTCTAGGTCCCAGTAAGTAATACCTCCTCAACTTCATTTGATATCTAGAGTATGTAGCACATCCATAAAATGTGCCATGAGCCTGGCAGCTTGGGGTCTAGATGAACTGTGTCCTGGGGGCATCCAAATTTCAGTAAAAGAGGAAGTTGGGGCCTCTTGGGGATCTTCTGGGCCTCATCAAGCTGTTATTCAGTTGGAATGGGGAAGGCAACATAATAAAGTGAATATAGGATATAACAGAAGAGCATTCAAACACGCAGACACTCTGAAACTGTAAAATCAGAATGAACTGAAAGATGAAAGAGAAAGAATAATGTGAAATTTTCAAATCTTCAAAAGTTAATTTAGAAATTTACTGCAATTTTAGATTCCCAGTGATGTTTTTAATTGGATAGAATGATCTTAAGAGTCAGATGGAAGAATCAATGCCTTGGAAATCCAAGAAAATTATGGAAGAGTAGAAAGGTTGATGTTTTTCTTCTCAGCTATATCATATAAAGTAGTTTTAACAAAAATGGTATGCTTTTGGCATTAGAAAAAACAGTCTAGGGTAATAGAAGAGATAGGCCAGAATTCATTTCCAGTATATAAGAATTTTAGAATTAATAAGACTATCAATAATTGACACTGTTTTAAAGGACACACAACTTCAGTTTAATGGAAAAAAAGATGCATCATTCAGGAAATGATACAGGCACAACTTGTGAACCATTTGTAAGAAAATAAAGACTGTCACATCAAATATATTATAGCTAAAATACATTACAGCTAAGAATATTCAATAAATGAGAAGAAAAATTAAGAGATGACATATATACTGCGGGTAAGATGAGAAACATATAAAAGTCAGATATATTTGTCTATTTTAAAAATTAGAAATAATTATGTTGTCAAAGATACTATAAGTGATTAGATGAGTAATGTATTTGTAAAAATTTGCAACACATGAGAAATAATGGTGAAAATCTACAATGTACAGAGGTCTTACAACTGAGAAAAGACTACAAACGCCATTGAAAAATATGCAAAATACATGAATAGATGACTCCCAAAAGTTCAAGTCTAAAAATCAGTAAGCAAATATATTTTTTAAAAGTAGAATATGAAAAGAGTTAGTGTAATATGATTCACTTACGTAAGATCTGTGCATGACTATCGTGAATACATATAAAATGAAATGTATGAAAAAATAGTCACCAAAAAATGTAGGTATGTTACAATATGTAAAATTACATAATTGTATTAACGAAATGTTACCCCAATAAACTTAATGGAAAAAAACATATCATAGCATTGAATTGTACACCAGAAACTTACTGGATTTCATTAACAAATGTCACCATAAAAAACAAAAACGTTATTGGTATTATCTCAGGGATTTCAAGTGAATTTTATGTTCTTTTTTGTGCTTTTTTTTTGTATTACTTGAATTTTTTATAATGAGCCCAGTGTATTTTTCCAATAGTCAGAAAAATAATATTATGAAAAATATTTCGAGTTGTTGATTAAGAGCACAGGTTCTAGAGTCAGACATTTTCGGGTTCAAACTCAGCCCAAATGAAGCGTTTGAACTTCATTTTTCTTATCTCCGCAATGAGGCTAATGAATAGTACATGGAAGAGCTGTTGGAAAGATTAAACGAGAAAACATTTGCTGAGCACTTAGCATAGATCTCGAAACATAATTAACGCTCAATAAATGATAGCTTTCTGATCGTTGTTTTTGTCATGGTTATCCGAAATGCCTGAGGTGTGAAGCCTGCTGAAAATCATGTCTGTGCACATCAGAAACCATTTAATCGCTCTTGAAGAACATGTCACTGGAACCAGGAGGCAATCACCAGGACGCACTTCAGAAGAATATGGCAACAAGAGCAAATAGATACGACAATAAGCAAAACTTTGTCCAGAGCACTATACTTTGCAAATAGTTTCCAATTATACTATTTCACTAATGCTATTTAACTTGCTCCCTATTCTGAGATATTAGGTGGTTTCCATTTCTTTTCCTTAAAAAAAAAAATGTTAGGATGCACCTGCCTCCCTCTTGCCCCTGAGCCTCGCAGCCAGAGACCCAGCTCCTCACCTGCAGTGCTTCACCAGCCGCAGGAGGTCCTTTAGCTTAGTAGGACGACTTTTCACAAAGCGCCTCTGCAACCCTGTGAAGCTTAGTGTGAACTCCCCAGGACAGCCGCCACTAGTTATTCACGTTTCATAGATTTCTGGTGGTAGTTTAGGGTTTGGGGAAAATTTCCTGGGAGAGAAAGTACCTGGTCAGGAAAATCTATTCTTCAAGGTGAGGAAGATGGAAAGAGAGCTACAGCATATAGAGCATGCAGACATTATCTCATGCCATCTGCACTAGAGCATTCTTTTTCTCATTTTACAACTAATAAGTGGAGTCCTAGAGGGTTTGGTAGCCTACCCAAAAGTCACATGAATTGTAAATAACTGACATTGACCAAAGACTGACCATGTGTCAGGCACTAGGCTAAGCTCGTGGAATCCTGAGACAGCCCCACGAAGTAGGTAATCTTAAGTGGAACCATAGGACATGCTATGTTTTTGTGTGTGGGTCCAACGTGGTCAAATGTTGTTTATTTCCTCTGGTTCAACCTGATATTTTATCCCATTTAAAGTTGGTACATTGAGTCTTGGAGGTTTTAAATAGCTTGCCCAAAGTCACACAATTAGTAAGTCTTGGAGCCAAAATTTGAAGACATTGTTCCAAAGACCTTGAAGTGTTTGCTTGCGCCAGGGTCTCCCAGAGGGTCAGAGAAGAACCTCTTCCTTGTTTGGATAGGAATCCATTATTTGGGAGACGTCCCCCAACAGCACATGACAACACATGCATTTGTGGGAAGACTTAATCTTCAAAGTATAGCTCAGGTTCATCTGCCTGAAAAAGAGCAAACTCCACTCTCACCCTATCGGTGTCCACTTTCACAATCCCCGTTCCAAGGTCAGGTTGGTGGAGAAGGGCCCCTGACTAGTTTCTCTGGACCCAACCCATCACGGTCTTGACCCATAGCATTGAATGCCGGGAGCACGTCCACTCTAATGACGTCACTGTTCTTCCTGGCCTGGACCTCGAAGGTAAGGGAGCAGGGACCCTGGTTCTCTCTCTGTGCTGGGCTACAGTGATGTTGTAGGCCAGGCTCCTGCGACAGTGATCCAGTTTCTCCTCGATGATGCTGAGGATGGCCTCACGGAGACATGCCTGCTCTTGGCAGCTGGAGAAGCAGCTTAGGAACAGGACCAAATCCATGTCGGAGCTGTGGTTTAGCGCTGTCCCCTTGCCAGAGGAGCCGCCCTGGGGAGGACATCAATGTTGACCTTCACCTCCTCTGACCCTGTTGCTTTGAGGTGGGGGTGACGCCAGAGGCACCCAGGTTAGGCTGTTTGCACAGGTCCCAAAAGGAGTCCTTGATCTCCATCATACATGGGAGCCTTCTCGTGGGTATTACCACATCTTTTCATTACTTAGAAAAATTAAGTACATGGTACACAGATTCAAGGATATAAGTGAAATATAAAACTCCATTGCACCCCAGACCCTAAATTCTTTCTCCAAAGCCAACCACAGTTACCAGCTTTTAATATACCATTCCATAAATGTTTGATCCCCCAACCTATGCTAATTAACATGATAGCCAAGACTCACATGTAGCTATTTAAATCTAAATTAGTTGAAATGAAATAAAAAATTTGGTTCTTCAGTTACACGAGCTTCATTTCAAGGACTTGATAGCCACCCACCTATATTGGACAGTGTATACATGGACCATTTCCATCATTGGAGAAAGTTGTAGTTCTGGCCTAGACAAACATATTTTGGTGTATATATTTGGTACACATATTTTGGGTTTGTATACACACAAATATTTGTTTTTAGCTTTTATTTTGAAAAAATAAATTCACAAGAAGCTGTAAGGAGGATTCAGAGAGGTCTAAAGTATCCCTTATCTACTTCCACCCCCAAGGCCTCACCTTACCTAAATTAGTAGACTACCAAACCCAGGATCTTGACATCGAGACAATGTGTCTGCTTCGTTCTATGACATTTTATCATATGTGTAGATTCCTGTCGTCACCACTGAAACTAAGATACAGAACTATTCCATTCTGCTTCCTCATTCTACTTCTTAGAGTCACAGCTCCCTTCCTCCCTTTCACCATCCCTGAAACCTGGGAACTACTCGTCTGTCTTCCATCTCTAAACCTTGTCATTTTGAGCACTGTATAAATGGAACCTATATGGTATGTGACTTTTTGACACTAGCCGTTCTTTTTCTCACTCAGCACAATGCTTTGGATAACCATCCATGTTGTGGCATGTATGAAGAGTTCGTCCCACCATAATCACCCTCGTTACAGGTTGCTACTCAAGTGTTAACGTCAGTCCTTAATCTGCTTGCTGTTTTTACTTTTGGAGTTCTCAACTTCTTTCTCTTTGCTGTCTCTCCAGAATTTTAGTCATCCTTTGGGACAGGTTTGTAAGAGCCTTATTCCACCTGGGCCAGCACCAGAAGTTTACAATCTCTTGTAAAATACATTTAGAAATTCATGTGAAATGAAATGTTTTCTGGTTATTCATAAACACATAAAATGTGATCATAATATACTACAATGTTAGTAGTGCTTATGTATGCATGGTACGGTCGGTCATTCAATTTATACTTTTTACATATTTTCCTATACTTTTGTCATTAAATGTATTACTCATGCAATTTAAAAAATCATGAAGTAATTTTGACCTCAGGTTCCCAGGTGACCTTAATTTTAGCATTGGGTTTCTTGACCTGAGGAAACAGAATAGAAATAGGACAGATATGAGCATCAGATTGTGGCCGTGATTAAGCACAGCGAGATGACTTTGAAAAAGCTACGACTGGTCCCAGAAGACTCTTCATAGGAAATCATATTCAGTCAGTATTTAACTCTAGAAAAATATGCCATTATCACCACAACAGAGATGGTGAAACCAAGAAAACAAGATGCAAGTCAGAATCTAGTGCTTAACAAGGTCGAGAAAGGCAGAGAGAAATGTTGAAATCAAGTATGCAATGTGCAATGTACCCCCTTCCTTCTTCCTAATGTAGAAACAGAAATGTAATAAACACGTTCCTTTTTGCTATTGCTTGCTTACCAGCACTTATCAAACTAGGGTGTTTCCTTATCAAAATAGAGTGTTTAAGTCCATAAATACTTTGCTCTAGGCGTTTTCCATGTTGCTCAAAATCATTGGAGATCGTTATTCCAGAGGTGTTTATACTTCTGGAAACCGAGATCACTGAGAGAACAAGAGAAAAGGGAAAATAACTTTGTTCTAGATAAACGGTCTCTACCTGTAAAGGTGAGAATGGGAGCTTCAACACGTGGGTACTTGGAATAACATAAATGGCATGTCTCTAATGGAAACAGTATATTCGAATTCATACGATATGGGGAAAAGGCATGGGAACTATATAAATGGACTAAATTCTAAACCAGGTTATATTCAGAGCCTTCAGTGTGCTGCTGGACAGGGGAACCAGTCTCATCAGTCCTAGGGCCAGATCCTAGGGAAAGTATAGAACAAAGGAAGATTCCTGCTGAGATTACTAACAACTATGTACCCATACCTTTAACTCTGCATATCCATGCCTTGAAGGGATAACAGGAAAACAGAGACTTTAAGCTTGAATTTTCGGAGAAACTAAGAATCAGATGTAAACCGAATTCCTCAAACACTCGGAGTCTCATGAGAAGAGAGCATGCTCATCTGTGGAGTGTTATTCCTTCTCTAATAAACCTTTCTTTGTCCCTAAGTGGTGTGCACTTGATTCTTTCCTGCATAGAGCCAGGAGCCAAGGACCTTCCCTGTCTTGGTGTAGGACTTCAGTCTTCACTGGGGGACGTGGGGAACAGGGGATTCACTCCATCCTGAATCACACTGAAGCGCTTTATCTAGAACATATGTTAAAATACTTGAATACCTTCAAATCCATCCTTCAGAGAATATGCACCACATTTCTGTGGGGATTTCCTTGTTTCGGTTTTGGGTCCTCCTGAAAGCAAAGATGCTGATGGAACTCTAGAGCAGAAAGCAGAGGTTACAATTCCTCCTGGAAGTTCAGATATGGGGAAGGGTAGAGACTGATTTACTTAAGTTAATGTCAGATGTCTTTCATTCTAGCAAAATGAGAGCAATCAAGACTTATGGTCAAGACACTTTTGATTTAGGGTGATAAGGTAAAAGTTGAATTACAAGTGAGTACTTTTTCAGGAGGAACCTTGCTATAAATTGGTGTTGGATTCCATGGTCAGCCCCTCAAAATTCACTTAACCCTAGACTACGCTCACAATTTGCTAGGTAGTTTCTAATATAAGTACATAATATAATATAATGCTATTTTAGAAGAAAAATATGGGAGATTATTCTTGGGAGTAAAGTAGGTTTTCTTAAATAGGAAACAAAAGCTTAAATTTTATAGAGACCTGTTACCCATATTCCATCTGCCTCCCTGGCACTCAGAGAGCTGGATCCCTAGTAGCAGTAATAACAATAATATTAAAATAAAATGATTCTATAAAAAAATCATTTAACTCCCATGGCTGAAAGCCTTTTTCACAGAAAGAGTTTCTTGAGCCATATGCTAGCCAGGAAAGGACCAGTTCCAGGGCATGAAGGCTAGACCACCAGCAGCAACGCCAGGGAGAAAAGAAGCATGTTCCCAGTCCTGGAGTTAACGAGCATTTTTATACATTATCTCTCGGGGAAGAAAGAGGTCAGTTGTTTTGAAAGAATCTAAATTAGGTACAGACAATGGGAGAGGGAAAAGGTGAAGCAGGGGGCGTTTATATGATATGAGCACAGTCTAAGGAAGAAACATTTTTCACTTCTGAATGGTTACAGGCGACAGTCCTGCAGGTGCTTGCATATGCCAGGTGCAGGGTCTCGTGGTCAGCTAATAGACACGTGGAGGCTGATTCAAAGCTTCAGTGTGCATTTAGGAATTGTGAGCAGTCAGTCTTTTGTCATTGTTCCACAGCTAGTAACCGACGAACTATTCCTGTGTCTTTTGCTCACTCTTCAGCTTCTGTCATTTAATTTCGAACACCTCAGAATTTTTCTCTGGTCAATTATCATCCTTCAGATTTGTAGGATGGATACCTTACTGTTTAAAGACACTTTCCTCCACTTTATCACATTTATTCCTGATAACAACAAATTTGGGGTAAAGAGGAGCAGACTGAGCCTGGCAGAGATGATCCTCTCCTAAGGTCACACAGTCCCAAAGCAGCAGAGCTAGGATTCAAACCCCCAGGGTCCCCATGCGCTCACCTGCACCACCTTCAGCACCCTGATTTCTTGGTCCGCAATCAGCTCATCACGGAAGCATTGATCCTTCAAAAACCGCTGGGTTCTCTCCCAGGCATCCTGCACTTCCTCCTTCCAGTCTCTCTGGGGCTGCAGGCTCTGACACACAAAGGTGTCCAGCCTGTCTGCAGGGGTCTCATACAGGTCCCAGGAGGGCTCCATCTCGGTGGGGACTAGGCTCCCCCTTGGAATAAATCTTCTGCGCTTCTGCCCAGCCTTTTCAAGGCTCAGAAGCCGGCTCTCCTGATTGGTCCTCCTTGCTCACGTAATGTTTAGAAACTGAACCTGAGTTTGCAGAGCTGATTTTCCTTTTCTGTTTCGAGCTGCCAGGAAAAATGGCTGGGAGAGGGGAATGAGCGCCCCCTCGCGCCTCCCTTCAGGCTCTCAGTCTGAGCCTTTCCCAGACTGTCCTGGAGCAGGTCTCCCCAC
The DNA here is from genome assembly GCA_003508835.1 of Eonycteris spelaea. Taxonomy (NCBI): domain Eukaryota; kingdom Metazoa; phylum Chordata; class Mammalia; order Chiroptera; family Pteropodidae; genus Eonycteris; species Eonycteris spelaea. The sequence continues at coordinate 45,192 of PUFA01001293.1, forward strand.
AGGTCCCATTTCATGCAGCGCTGAGAGAAGAGGCCACCCTCTTTGGGAACCGGATTGTGTTTGCCCCTTGGGCCAGGAGGTGCTGTTGCCTGACTGCTGGGGTGGAGGCTTGAGCGGAGGCTCAGGGGCCCTGGACCTGGGATGGACTGAGCTCTAAGAGCCAAATCAAACACACCCTCTATCTGCTGCTTAGTTCCTTATACCCAGCTGAACTTCTGCCTCACCCCCAATACCCTATAGGACAGAGGAAGTCTTTAAGAAGTTCCCACCGGTGGTTCTCTCAAATACTTGATTTTGCACAGCAAAGGACAGTTTGGGAAATCTGTAATGGCCTGAAAAGATCTCAATAAATGCAAGTTTTGGAGGCCTGAAAGGCAACCCTATGAAATCGGTAAAACAAGTGGCAGATAATTAAACTCAGATTGAGCAATTACTCCTGAAAGGGGACCTTACATTGGCTCTTGTGGGTGGAATCGCCCGTCAATATCGTGAAGGTCACAAATGTCCACCTACGGATGCATCCAAAAAATATCGTAACGCCACCTGAGCGTATCTCTGTGGCTTGTCAAAAACGTCAATATTCCGACAGGCCCGTCTCCCATTCTGCTTGATGAGGAGAAGATACTGGGTCCCGGAAAACTGGCTTAGAAGAATCCAAAGCTGCCTCAGAGATGAGGAAAATACTGATGCTGGAGATACCTGTGAATAGTTTGAGTAGAAAATAGTTTTTCAAGTGTAAAAGTGTAAAAGAGTAATACTTATCTACTATTCAGTACATTTCAAATTACATGGTTGTATCTAAACAAATAAATACTATAAGTGTATATTTATTTCCCTAAAGTTTATATAAGTAGGAAAACCCCAAGAAATCTTCATTTCTCACTGGGAAATATTGATTATTAGCCCAATGGAAAAATTGACTTAGATTTGGAGTCACCTTGACTGAACAGTTTGAGTGTCACTGCGACATTTGGACTAATTTCCCTTACTCCTCACTAGGTGGTGATCTACTCTCACCTAAAACAGTTAGTTGTATGGTCAATCTCTCATATGCCAGAAGGTAAATGGAGACCAGAGTGTTTCCCGGGCCTTACTAACATTAGGGTGACAATATTAACCCCAACAGCTATAAGCTGTCGAGCACTCAGTGTCTCCCGGGCTCTTTTCGTGGACTAGCTCCTTAAAACCCACAGAGGACATGTGATGTAAGTCCCACTCTACACACGAGGAAACTGAGTCTCAGTGAGATGATGTGACT